>MU279158.1:0-27829 GCA_022385715.1 Xylaria cubensis | reverse complement strand
ATTTAATTAAAAAGTTAATATATATTAATATAAATATTAAACTTAATATTTAATAAGTATTATATAAGTATATAAAAAAGTATTATATATATTATACTATAATTTTAGTTATAAAGTTTAAAAAAAATGTTTTTTAAAAATAATATATATAATATTATTAATATAAATAACTAGCTAAAGCAATATTTTAATATAGTTAATTATTATTTTAACTTATATAATTTTATAATATAATTTGTTTAAAAATTTTAAGCTAAATAAAACTATTATTTAAAAAGAATATAAAAAGTTTTTAAAAAAAAGACTTAATAAAATATTAATAAGGTTTTTTTTGCTTTTATTATTTTAATTGTTTTAAAAATACTATAAAACATTAATAAATAAATATTTTATAAAAAGATTATTAATAAACAAATTATTTATATTAAATAAAATATTTTATAAAATAATATTATTGTTTAAAATAATATATTTATTATGTTTTATAATATTTAGTTTAAAAAACATAAAGCTTTTTTAATTTATATTGCTTTAATATAAATTTTATTTTTTAGTATTATTTAAAGCAAACGATTTAAAAATAAAAATTTTTAAAAGTAATAGTAATAAAACATTGTTTGCTTTTTTTTTTTAATAATAAAGCTTTAAAAGCTTTAATATATATTATATTATTTAAATATAAATATAAAATAAATATTTGGTCGGATTTTATTACTTATTATTATTATTAAATATTTTTGTTTTATTAATTATAATAACGTTATTTTTTTTAGTTTTTTAGCTATTTAATTCGTTTTTAATATAGCTTTTAATATTAATTATTATATAACGTAAGCAGCTTTGCTTTTTTGTTATTTTAATGTTATAATGCTATAGTTTATATTAAAAAACAGCTAATTTTTAATAAATACTTAAACTATAATTAACTAAGATTTATTAAGTACTTATAAGCATTTTTTACTTAATATATTACGTACTAATAGATTAATTAATTAAAATTAATATTCGTATTTTAGTCGGATAAGATTTAGTATGCTTTACTTACGTTTTAAATACGGTTAGCTGCTAAGCAAATAATGGTTAGTTGATCTACTTCTATAATATATTAGCATGGCGGCTTGTGTGGTGGCTGTGCCCCACACTAGCCCCACCATACTGCCAATACTGCCTGCATTCACTGCACCGCGCACACACACTTAAGTGCGTGCGATTTTATAGAATAAGCTTCTTTTCTTCCCTTTTTTCCTTACCTTAGATTTTTAGTACAATATAGCATATATTGCCGCGGTGCCCTGTCTTCGTTCGTATGCCCAGTGCAACAATCAGGAGGATCAACACGATAAATTATTATGTCACAAAAGTAGTCTGGCCCTTTAAGGCTAATTAATAGGGTTATAAGTGCCTGCTAGATAGTCTAGAAGGAAATGCAGTACTTAATTTGCCTGTGAAGGCTGATGTTTACCTCGGAACGAACAGTATATAGGGCTTTAAAAGACGAGAAAGCTACAGCAATAAATAGGAGAAGTGGAATTTTGTTACAGCTACGGCCTGCACTAGCACGCATCTTCTGAGGATCTTAATCGGCTTGTAACCAACTTAAGAATTACATTCCCAGGTAATACTAGCTTGATGTAGCAGATGCTAATAATCTAAGGTTTAAAAAGGTATTTAATATTATAATAATCTACTGGGGCATTGAAGAGAGTATATAATCTTCTCCTCCCTTCTAGCCCCGGCGGCGGCGAACTAAATTCAAATATTCGAAAGCTTCGCTCTTTCTGGCCTGGAAATAAGTACTGGTAGCTGAACATGCGCTTCACCGCATTATATGATATTTATATGATATTAGTCCTGGCGAGAGCCAAATTCGGGCGACATTTTCCTGGAGTTAGAAAATTGTACCTAGCTCCCTTCAGATTCTCTCGATGACGGTTTGATAGTGTCACAACCTCTGAATACTGATAGCAACGTAGGGGTAAGTCTTGAATACTTGCTGTCGCACGAGGAGCTCCAACTACTACATCTACAGGCTAGAGATCTATATACAATATACCCTCTTTGTTCTGTCACTCTAGAGAAGCGGTATGCAGCTGTAGGTATCGCGTATTGCGAGAGTCTGATAGATGGGCCTTTCTCTGTAGGTTCCCCTTTCCACCATGTTCAAAGAGTCCTACCAACTAAATAACCATAGAGCTGTCGAGGTAATCTAAGCTACGCTTTAGGAAGTGCTGGTCAGGTTGAGATGCTGTCGAGTCATTAGCGCGAGCTCAAAGGTATCGAAATCAAAGAGTATATAGCAATTAGGTGAGCGTATGGAACAAGATATGAACCAATCCGATCTCGAAAGGTACACCCCTAGTCTGACCCAGATAGTCGCCTCCAGAGATAGCAGGGAGAGTTGAAGCTCATTGCGAAACTATACCATCGAAATAGTGAACGCTAGAAACCCGGATGACTCTTAGCAATATCCCCTCATAGTTAACTGCATTCGCTTGCTACCAGAGAGCGCTTCTCGAACCAGGTGGTATTACAGGCTCAAAGTCAATGGCAAATGAGTATTTGACTGTGGAGATATTATACGGCACCGAAAAGTGGTATGGTCCGTCTCAGAAAGAAATCCTCAAAAGCGTCAAGGCCACAAAAGAGGTGATTGTATCAGGCGGCGCATTCAACAGTCTTCAAATCCTCAAGCTCTCCGGCATCGGCCTTTGGGATAAGCTGGAAACTATTGGTATTCCAATTTATGCCGACAACTACGTGGCAGCATCAGCGTTCAAGCTGCAGCCGATTAAGGGACCAAGCCCGCAAGTGACGCATATATACATTCGGCGGCGAGGACCCGTGTTTCCAGGAGTGGTTGATTTCAGGTACCGGCTCTTATGCCGAAGCGGGAGGGTCATACCATATGCTGTGCGAGCGAGACGCAGAGCGCGGATACTGTGGCACTTGGGGTTACTAGGTTCATCTTCCGGGGTCTCTAGTCCGGATACTTCAACGTCATGTATCCATTTACGGTGTTCTTTTGGTCTGTGGTAACTATGCAGATGCGCACCGGAACGATCACCTTACGTTCTGCCCATCCGTGATACACTGTAGATCGACTTCAATTAGTTCGAAGAGGGCGGCGAGGGAGACCTTGTTGCTCTCACTGAAGCCATTGAGTTTGCCACGGGCGCTCTGAATATGACTGGTGAACGCTACACCCTGGTGACCCGCAGGTGACTCTAATTGAGTTTGAGCCCGGTGTAGAGATTGCCAAGCTCTGAGGGATTACGGGTACAGTCACCTCGCTCAGGATTTGTGTCTCACGGGTCCTGCTCGCGGAGTGCTGTCGTGATCTCGAGATCGGAGTCAGTTGACGGAATATTAAGGATTATGCAGATTTCTACTCCAGTGAAGGTGATATGTGAGGCCGGACTGGTACGGGGAGGGCGGGGGAAAGGAGTGGAGTGTTGGCAGGTTAAGCCGAAGTGATTACATCGGTGAATTTGTCTCGTGACTACTCGCCATTTCTGGTTCAGACGCCGGGAAGTAAAGTCATCTTCATTGTTCCCTCTATCTCACGAGCCGAAGTCCCCGCCGGTGAACTCTTGTTATCACCAGCTCCTGCTCGATTTATACTTATTCATTCCCTATAATAAATTGCTCTTTCCAATTACCTTCTCACACAGAGCCAGAAGCGTGCTCGCACTGGTGATATCGAGCGTGGTAAGCTCAACCCCGAGCTTCGCACGAATCCAACTACGCAGCTCGACCGCCGAGAGCGAGTCCATTCCATAAGCTATTAGTGGTCTACTGGCCTCTACAGCCGTCTTGAGCTGAAGATACTTCGCAATCTGAAGGGAGACCGCTTCGACACATGCTGCAGTCACACTTGCCGTGTCGGCACCCGACTTTTGCAGATGATGGAACAGCTTTATTGGCTGAGCAGTTTTATCTCCATAATCAGCAACATCTTGAAGCAGTTTCTCGTTGCTGTTTTCGGCTGCGTATTTGTTAAATAGGTAAGCGAAGCGCGGGTCGCTGAGCAGCTCGGGGTCGTCGAAAGGCAAGGGATAATTGATACCGGTGATCATCTGGGAATAACTACTGGCATTCAGGGGCACATTATCTTGTTGGAGAATAGAGTATGTAAGGATCTTGCGTAGCGTGCGCTCATTGATTGGCGTCCAAAGACGCTTGTCGAAGCGACTTTCAAGAGCAGAACCGGCCAAATATCCGATGTCTTCTATTATCCCAAGGTCGACCGTGTGGGCTTGCAGGCCTCTGGATCGCCGATAGCTAGCAAAGGCGTCAAGAAAAGTGTTTGCTGCAGCGTAGTTCGCCTGGCTTTTATTTCCAACAATGCCCGATATACTGGAAAGCATGGTGAAGAAGTCAAGAGTTTGAGTTTGATCTTGCTTTCTCATCTCTTCGGATGCCTCGTGGATATTCTTTGTACCAATGACCTTGGCGCGCACAGCGGTGTGATAATCACCCACCGTCATCATCTCCAATGGTTTATCCTGAATAGTTATTTGTCAGGGCTTGTCTTCAATGAAAAGTTTTCAGGTAAGAAAATAGTATAGCTTACCCTTAAAACCATGGCACCCTGTATAACGCCAGCGATTCTGGGTCTCGCAGACTTCAATAACCGCCGAACAAATGATATATCCGCTACATCACCTCTAGCATCTATAATCTCACATCCATATAGATTACAACTGGAGACTATCCTTGCTGAAGTCTCGTCATCAGTAATGCCACTGCGGCTATTGATGATGATCTTCCGAGCACCATGCTGGGCCATGTGAATCGCTAGTGTGCCACATGCGCCTCGCAGGCCTCCGACTATAAGATAGGAGACATCAGGTCTAAGCCGGAGCTTGCGGGCCGCTGGACGAATGGGCAGTTGCACATCATTCTGACCACTATTGCAATTTGATATGACGATCTTTCCTATATGACGTCCACTTCGAATGAGCGATAATGCCCCGGCGACATTGTCGAATCCAAAAATGGTTATAGGGTTGATTGGCTTGATACAACCAGTCTCAATCAGGGCGAAAAGCTCATCGAAAAGACTGAAAATGGGAATATTAGAATGGCTACTTGTTAAGAGCTAAGGTAATTCTGTATATAACACAACTTACTTGGCAACTAGATGATTGTTCATATGCTTTGCATAAGACATATCAACGGCTCTAAAAGAGCAATTTCGATCAAACGGCTCCATTGCTAAAGTATTTCGATCGAGAATGTCCCTTTTGCCGATCTCTACCATAGTGCCGCCATCAGCCATGAGTCGCCACGATGCATCCAGAAGCTCCCCAGTCAACGAGTTGATAATGACATCCACTCCGCGGCCTCCCGTGGCTTCCATGATGCTGGCTGCAAATTCCGTGGTGCGCGAGGAAAACATCCGATCCTGAGAGATACCATACTCTTTCTCCAGGAACTGGCGTTTCTCGGGAGTGCCCACCGTGACGAATATCTAGAGAGATCGGTAGCTGGTTAGGCTTACTTGAGAGTACTTAAGAAAGTTTGGTAGGGCCTGGGACTGACCTTTACCTTCCTGTGTAAGGCTAATTGGATACAGGCAATCCCAACGCCACCCGCAGCAGAATGAATTAGTACGGACTGTTTTTTTATAAGCTTGTTGTTCTCAGGAGAAGCTGGGACACAGCCATGAAGACAGAAATGCTGTTCAACTAACCTGACCCTCCTGAAGATTGCCCAGATGATACATTGCGTAAAGCGAGCAGAGGTATACTGATGGTATTGTGGCCGCTTCTTCAAAAGTCATCGACTCTGGAATAATATGGCATCGTTCGACGGGGACTCGGACACGATTGGCGTAAGTCCCAAACTTCAGCATACACACCCGATCGCCAATGTTGAACTTGGCGACGTCCCGTCCGAGCCGTCGCACAACCCCAGAGCATTCGACCCCGATGTTATACTCGTCATCAGGAATGATACCCATCACAATGGCCACGTCTTTGAAGTTGACTCCAATTGCTGTCACCTCGACCTCAATGTCATTGGCACTCATTCCTAAAATCTCTTCCGTCTCTGTTTCGCACCATACCAGGCCTTCAAGGGTACGGAGGCGTTCAGCTCTCAGCTGGACTTGTACAGGAGCGTTATAAAGGCTCTTTGTGATGGGCTCAAAACCCCTCTCTTCACCTCGTCGAAATTCGTTAACGGAAGCGTCAGGCATAAGGCGCTGGATGTGCAAAACTCCATTGCGCTCCATGTATTCGGTTTCCGCAGGGTTGTTGCTGTGAAGGAGTCCAAGCACTCTTTCAATTGCCCACGTTGACGCCGGACTTGTGCTTGAGTGAACATCTAGCGTCGTGAGCTTCAGTTGTGGGTCTTCCTGACGAGCGACTCGGAAGAGTCCGTGGGCCATTGCACTGTCAGGACTTGTAACCATCCCTTGTGCACCTTTGGTAACCCAAAGAAGTGGGTTACCCCAGCCGATGAGCATCTTGAGAGCTTCCCACTGCTCCTCGTTGGATTGGGATAGCACTGGCTCCCATAGCTCATCCAATATGAGTAGCGTTATTCCGTTGGAAGGTTTTGGAAATGGGTACAGCTTGTGTGTAACATTCCATCCTGCAGATTCTAACGTGGACTCGAGAGAGTTCATGATATTTTTGGGGTAAACAGACAGAGATGCTATAATCAGGTCCTTAGAGGGCTCGGAGACCCCGTTAATTGTTTTATCTTTCCTAAAACTCGATTGATCAACGAAGAGGACGTCGTGCGTGACGGACTCTTTGCTAGTACGACTGGAGGTATGCAGCTGTGTGATGTCCCAAGCTGTGTTTGCATCTTTTTCTGCCCAAGCCAAAGAGCCGTCATAACTGAATAGTACTCCTTTGCTACCCAAGGAAGATAGGGGAGCACCCGGCATGAATTCTCTACCTTTTGGTGGAATTCCGTTGGTATATCCGCCCGATGATCCATTCGGCCCCTCAACTCCAGCACTTACTACAAATATGTATGCGCCTTGAGCTAAGACAGCCATTAAAGACTCGATTAATCTGCTTCTACTGGTCGTGGGCATCGTGACTAGAACCCTGATAATCACGAGGTCGTAGTATATGCCAATTGCAGGCAGGCCTAGCCCTGGACTCTCAGTCGAGACCTTGTGAAAGGATACATTGCTCTTGTGTGAGTACAGCGTCTCAACATAGAAGAGGGTTTGCGCATTTATGGATCCAAAGAGGTACTGAGAATAGGCAGCCCTCATAGCCGAGTCGCCTTTGTCAAACCAAACGGACGAAGTATCTTGCCCGTCAAGATTGAGCTCCAGGATTCTAAGGGACGGTTTTTTGTATGCGACCAGGTCGATCATAGTATCGAATTTGCTGGAATTACTGTCTACAGCCAAGCACTTCACTTGGCTCTGAGTGAGAAAGCTAAAGTCCGGTTTCCAAATAACAGAATGGAAAGTGTGAGAATCAGGCTTAGGCGCCACGTCTAACTCTGCATAATGCATGCCAGTAATTTGCACCAAAATTTGGTTGCTCTCAGCATCATGTACGCTGACGTTTCCAACCCAGTTTTTAGATTGGTCTGAACGACCTCGGCCAGAGTAAACTGCGGTTGCTCTGGAGAGACCGCGCTGTAAGTGTGAGGGCACTTTGTTGATGACCAAATCGTCGATGAGAGAAGGTATGAGTGGACTCATTGAGGTGGCGCGATCGCCACAAGCAATGGCAGGGAAGGCGGTTTGTATGCATCCGTCGAGTGCTGCAGGATGTATTGGGTAATATGATTGAGGGTAATGTTTTGCCTTGGGCGGTTCCAATGAAATCATGGAATTAGAAGCTCGTTGTCCAGGAATAGCGTCGACTGCGATCAAACTTTGAAAGGCCGGTCCAAAATCTATGCCTACTTCCCGTAACCACTTATACCAGATCTTAGCGGGTTGCGGTGATTTCAATGTCAGAGGGTCATCTCCCGACCGATCAATTGGATCCTGTATTCGAACGAAACCAGAGCAATGTTCTATTGTAAATTCTCCCTCCAAAGTGGTTATGCGGAACTCGTGCCAATTCTTGCTGCCAGTGGATGCTGTCAAAGTGAGCAGAATTGAGACGTTCGTTCCCTCCTCAAGAACCAGGGCTTTGCTGAACCGGACATTCCTGAATCTGTAGCAAAGGTCGTTGACAGCGATATTGCTGTCTTTCTCATCAAGGGCGAGAAAGACACGGTGCTTCTGGTACAATGCTTCCAAGGCCATGGATATGAAGCCAGCGCCAGGCATAATTGCGTTTCCTCCTGCGGGCAAATCGTCGTCCGATCAGTGAAAAAGGTCTCTCGAGGGTTCTCGGATGAAATTAGACGGGAAAGGACGGGGAAGGAAAGAATTCAGAGCTTTGCACATACCTATTCGATGGTCCATAAAGAAAGCCACGTTTGCTATATTCAAGTGCGATCGCCACGACGGCGCATTCCATGATGTTCCCAAAACCTTGCTGCCCAGAAGATCGTGAACGACATATTTCCGAAATCGCCATTCCTTGCTCGAGGCATTCTCATGCCAGTACTTGACGCTGTGGTCCCAGCTATAATTGGGGAGATCCACGATGCAGCGCTCCGTCAGGTCATATTCGTTAACAAAGGTCAGATCGACAGAATGCCCCGTTGCCCAAAGACGGCCGGCAACGTCAAACAATGCTTTGCCAGCTCCTGCCCCTCGAGCCCATGCAGAACTGTAGGCAACTTCGCTAGTCAACATTGTTGCCATAGACTTTAGTACCTGTGATATCGGCCCAGCAAGTGCGCCCGAGGGGCCAATCTCAACAAGAAAACTGGGTGACGTTGCAGCCTCTGACCACATGGCTCTGAGTGCGCCGTCAAACTGAACAGCAGAAACCATGTTCCGTTTCCAATATGCAACATCCATGGCTCCCGTCTGCTTAGATGCCGTCACTGACGAGAACATAATAACTTCCTTGGGTGCTTCCTGAAACGTCAAATCAAACAAATTTTCCGACTTAAGAAAATTCTCGTACTCAATGCCAATGTTCTCCATCAACTCCGAATGGTATGCCATGTCGACTTGTAAGCGCCTAGCAAAATGGCCAGCGGCGGTGAGGTTCTCGCGTAGTGCCTCAAGAGCGCTGACCTTCCCTGAAACGGTCACGCTATTTGGGCTGTTGAAACAAGCTATCCATGCCCGTCCAGTATAAAGTTTAAGGAAACCCAACGTCGTCTTGGCATCAAGTCCCACTGCCAACATGCCTTCACTGTCGTCAGGATTGCGCCTACACATCACAGCTGCTTTACCCCGATAGTAAGCCAATATGATAGCGTCAGCGCGACTGATAAGCCCGGCAGCATAAGCAGCAGCGATTTCGCCTGAGGAGTGTCCGACGACACTCTTGGGGCGGATACCCCATTTCTCTAAGATAGCAACGATGCATAGTTGTAAAGCAGTGGCAATTGGCTGCGAAAATTCCGGTTGCCGGAGATGATCAGGACTTCGTGGTTTTGTGAGTTCATCGATAAGAGACCAAGAGGGGGGATGCTTAAGATTGCGCAGAACATTGTTAAGCCTGTTTATTTTAGTTTTCTTCTACAATCTGATTCAAAGCATGAAACTCACTCTTCAAGTATTTTCTGAGTCCATGGAAAAAATTTCAAAAGGTCTTTGCCCATCTGCGGCCACTGAGCCCCCTGGCCGGTAAACACATAACCCACTGCCAGAGTCTGTGAACAGTGTTTGGCTATAGTCCATTGTTCCAACAAGTCTTCGATTTCTGTTGTTCGCGTGGTAATGAAGGCGCGATGCCAGAACTTTGTCCGGCGTTCTGAAAGTGTGTAGGCAAGATCTGGGAGACTAACCTTCACACGCGGATCGATCAGATGACTGCTTAGTGATTGAATTCCAGCGCGCAGTGAACCCAGATCATTAGCGGAGAGAACTAGGACAAATGGCCTCGAGGATATTTCATCTGCTTCAGCAAACCCAGCTTCGGTAGAGACGTAAGAGAACACATGGGCATTGCCCTGTGTGGCCGTAGGTACGTGCTCGACAATAACGTGTGCGTTAGATCCGCCGACTCCGAATGAGTTGATGCTTGCTCTACGAGGCGCATCCTGTGGCCATGGAATTCCACTTCGGAAAGCCTTTACCTTGTTCCCAGTAAAGTCAACTACAACTTTTTATCAATCACTGCTATGAGGTTCGATCCAAATCCAATTCGAACACTTACTCTTTGGACTTGGAGTGATAAATGTTGGTGTTCCCGGTATGAAGCCATTCTCTATAGATAAGATGGCTTTAATCAGTCCTGAGTTACCCGCAGCTGGTTCCGAATGACCGATGTTGCTCTTGATCTACGATGAAACTATTCGTAAATCTTCTGGTCGACTTCGTTGGAAAGGGGTGAACATACCGAGCCGATGAGTAATGGGTTATCGACTGTACGCATCGCTGCAAATACCGAACCAATAGCCTCAACTTCAGTTGGGTCACCAGCCTGCGTTCCTGTTCCATGACACTAGGAATGAGTCAGTTAAGATAAACTGATCATAAGCTAGAGATGGATGCACCTCAAGATAAGTCGTCTGGTTCAAGTCCCGAATTCCGGCGTTGGAGTATGCCGTTCGAATAGCTAAAGCCTGTGACGTTGCGCTAGGACTTGCGATTCCGGGGGTTCTGCCATTACTGGTGGATGCGGTTCCTAGGATGACGGCACGTATAGGATCTCGATTCTTGATGGCATCCCCCAACCGCTTGACTATTATTGAGCTCACTGCTTCGGCTTTCACATAGCCATCAGCAGCGAGGTCGAACGTATGGCATAGTCCAGTCGGCTTCGTATGCATTAAATGTCAGCTTCAGCCCTCTGTGAAACTAATACAGATACGGAAATTTGTCACAGAGTGACCTACGGAATGTGCAGTACCAAAGGCCCCAGTGTCAATCAGATGCTCAGGGTTCATGTACAAATTGCTTGCTGCAATGATCGCGGCATTAATCTCTCCTGACTGAAGATAACGACAGGCTATATCAAGACCCTGGAGACTACCTGAGCATGCTGTATCGAGTGTTATACTGGGGCCTTTGATATTTAGAAAATGGCTCAGCCGGTTGGCAAGAAGAGCCCTCGCAACGCCCACAGCATTGTTCGACGGACGATCCTCGGGATCTCTGTTGTGCATATCGGCGTAATCAGATGCGTAAGACCCCACAAAACAACCGACTGGTTCGTTATCAAGATCATTTAGAGTCAAACCCGCATTTTCGAGGGACTCGAAAACCACCTCGAGTAACTGACGTTGGTTTGGATCCATTGATGCAGCCTCATTGCCGCCCACCTCGAAAAACCTGGCATCGAAATCGGCAAGGTCGGTCTTATCTAGAAACATGCCCCCCGGCTGGCGCATTGTCTTTGGTTTCAAAGATCCGTCGTAGTGACCGTCTAACCTGAAACGTATTTCTGGGACATCTCTGGAAGCGATATCGCCTCGCACTAGGAAGTCCCAAAGTTTTTGAGGTGACGAGTTGCCGCCGGGCAATCTACAGCCAAAGCCCACAATAGCCACAGGCTCTTGGCGGAATAGGTGTTGCTTTGACATGTTTCATGAAGCTCAGCAGATTCCCGGATCTGCAAAAGAGATACAAGAGTTGTTGGTCCCGATCGATATCAGAGAGAAAGGAGGGTCACACAAGATCGAGAAGCATGGGAACTGTAGTGCTAATGATCTGACCATAATATCATGCAGGCCTTACGCGTCATATTATTATGTCACAAAGTCACGAGTTCCGAGCCAATCATCTTATGCAGCTCGGGGTGTGAATATTTGTACAAGTTCTGGTAGACTAGCCGTCTCCTTGCATTGTTGGTACATTCGCTGTGATCCTACACCGATTAAAGAATGTTGGGTAGCTATAAGTGGTGCTAGCTACACACTATGATGAATACAACGCGTCGACATAAGCTTGTTAAAATCAAGACAATCGATGGACTTGCACTAGAAGCCTGGTTGTATGAGTCGGAAAGGCCATCGGCAGCCATCATCATGAGTCATGGGGTAAGTTTCTGAACGGTCTACTATGTTTGAGGTCTGAGCTAACTGATCGAAGTTTAATTGCGTCAAAGAAATGAGCCTAGCAGAAACCGCCGAGGTCTTCAGTTCTGCAGGTTTCACTGTGTTGCTCTACGATGCGAGGTGTGTTGGGGGTAGTGAGGGTGTACCGAGAAATCAGATCGATCCAGTGAAGATGACAGAAGACATTTCAGGTACGTCTGATGTCGCTTCAATACAGAATTATGGGGAAATACTTATTGTGCTGCCAGATGTGGTGAGCTTCGCGATGACTCTCCCTAGTGTTGATCCTCATAACATACTTCTCTGGGGCATGTCATTTGGTGCGACTATCAGCGGAATTGCAGCCACAGTCGACAGACGGGTGGCAGCTCTTCTCATGGTGTGCCCTTTGTTCAGTTTCATCAAACAAGATAGGAGAGAGACCGTCTTCGCACAGCTTATGAAAGATCGTAAGTCGCAGCTAAGGGGCAACGAGCCGTTTACAATTCCGCCCTTCAACAGCCGGGGTGAGAACCCAGCGGGCTTCGCTGGCGCAGGAGGAGCCGGTGGGAAAGAGGCATACAATCTTATGAAAGCGGCTGTAGATTATGGTCATCCGAATTTCCGTGACCGCATTACTTTTCAGACATATCATAAGCTGGCTTTATTCCGACCGAAAGAACTGCTTGAAGATATGCTGGAGGGTATACCTACCATGATGATAATACCCGAGCTGGATGATATGTCACCTCCCTCAGAGCAGCGGGCTGTGTTTGAATGCCTGAAAATACCAAAACAACTGCATTATGCACTCGGCAAAGGTCATTTGTCAATCCTTGACGGGGAGGGATCTACCGCTCTTAGAGAGGTTATGGTGAATTTTTTCATATCAGTACTTGAGTCTAGAGCAGAAATGGATTGACACGAACGTTGCATCTGTATATGACCAAAAGATAAACCGATGGTTTGATGTGAGAGACAAGTTTCTCTGCTGACTGTTAGACAGCTGCTGTACATAAATCTGGCCTGACCGAATTTAAAGTCGTTAACATCCGGCCTAAGCCTTCTGAACGTCTGGAATATGGCAGAGTCGTCCATCGCTCGCCACCTCCCAATAAGCGTCAGCACCGACGGATGTATGCTGCCACAGGACGAACTCTGGATCGTATTTGTATTTAATCTCGAGCAGCCTGTCGTAGTTGTCTCCGAAGTAGTCTACCTTCCAATTAACGTCGTCGAATGCAGCCTCATTCACATATGCGCCACCGCCCGGTGTTATGGAACTAAAAAGCTGCTGCCATTCGTTTGCTTGCCTCTGAATCACACGTAGATCTTCCGATGTTATATCAGCACCATACAGGATGCCAACGTTTAGCGTGTACAGGGCGTCTCTCCAAGCAGGAAGCACTGAGTTTCGCACCGAAACCTGGCCTATGCGTCTCTTGGTGGCGTTGAAGGAATTCCCGCTGATCTGGACGGCTGGAAAGTCCGGATTCTCTGCTATCTTACGGAAAGCGTCGAGAAGCTCCGGAAGTCTACCTTGTATAGTAGAACGTGGAATCAGTCGACCAGAGAGTGTGTTATTAGTCGAGTACACATAAGGCGGGAATGTGTAGTATTTGAAATGTTCATAGAATGTGGGGTGATAAGTTGTGTTGTAGCTTGTCAACGATAGACCCAGATTTTTCACTTTTCGAAGAAAGGGCTCCAATGACGCCTCGATATCGGACTGGCGACCCCCTGGCAACGCTGCGACGTTAAGAGAAAAGCTTTGATTATTCAAGCCCCATGAGGTGGTGAAGCCGGGAATTTCGTCCAGTGCAAGAAGATGCGACTGAAATGAAGTCAGTAATTAATGCTTTCGGTAAGGATGTTTACTCGGATGAGTATACTGGAACTGGCGTGGAAGGTGCTTGCGCGCAAAAGCAGGTCTTGATGGAACAGGGAGGATGACGACTCTTGAAACATACTTGAAATGCACCGATAGCTTTCCAGTATACGATTGGATCGGTGTTGGCAAATTCTAACGATGCACCCGCTGTTGGGCCATCTCTATATGCCTTGATGGTTAACGAGAGGACAACTGCAAAGACGCCGGCACCGCTACCGCTCAGCGCCCAATAGAGGTCTGAGTTTTCGGTCGGCGAAGCAACGAGGTGACGGCCATCTACGGTAACAACTTCAAACTCCAGGGCGTTATCGGCAGCCATTCCGTAGCTGGCTGTCAACGGCCCATAACCGCCGCTTTGGATATAGCCTCCAGCCATCCCAACCGAAGGACAGTAACCTCCGACGACGCGAAGGCCATGGCTTGCTGCGATGGCATAAATATCTGAGAACTGGACGCCTGCGCCGACCTTAGCGGCAGGTCCCGTATAGTATGAGCTTTTATAGTCAAGGATTGCTATCTCCTTGAGTTTATGAGTCCACAATGACAAGGACCCTCTGCCATTCGATCTTCCCGTGTAGTCGTGTCCGGTATTTTTGATCGAGAGCCTGATGTTGTTTTCCCGGGCAAATCTCAACCCGGATGCTGCCGTGGATGCACTGTCAATCTGCAAAGCATAAGATGCCAGATTTCCTAGAGTACAACCGGTACTTGAGGCTGCAAACGGGCTACAAGAGTCATTCAGCCAGTATGGGGACATGACACTTATAGGGTCCTCGTAACTAAAAGGTTCAATGGGTGTAAGCATTAATCCTAGATTAGCGAAAAAGACAGAGGAGAAGATTCTTCAAGGGCTTTCTAGCGAGCTACTAACTGTGTCTCCGGTGATGTCCATTTGTCCCGAATAATAGTGCACACGTTGCTCGCAAAGCTTACTTCCGATAGATAGCAAGGCTCTGCTAAGG
This sequence comes from Xylaria cubensis, assembly GCA_022385715.1. NCBI lineage: Eukaryota > Fungi > Ascomycota > Sordariomycetes > Xylariales > Xylariaceae > Xylaria > Xylaria cubensis. The sequence goes on along the minus strand of MU279158.1, from coordinate 12,940 downwards.
GGGTCCCGCGAATCAGCTTGCCTCCGGTTGATTTATTGAGGGAACTCCATGTCGAATCAGCAGGCCAGTGTGCGTCTCCGGGTAAATAGCGGCAGACAGGTGTGTTACGATCAATTGGTGACGAGGCGGCGCCAAGAAACAAGACGGCTGCGATCACCGCCCCAACGTCAAGCCGGCCGCCCTGATAGTACATTCTTATCACAGGCGTAACTTATGCAATCGATCAGTTCTTCTGATAATCTATTCAAAAAAATAAGAAAAATAAGATGTAAGAGACAAATCAACCCGTATTTGCACATCCAGCGCGCGGATTTTGATTACCCCTATTTTCACCCCAATTTGTCATTTGATTCTAGCAAAAGGATTCATCATTGTCCTACTAGACCCGAGAATCCTCTCATTCGCTACTATTGCGACGCTTATCGGAATCACTTGCCGCGGGGATGAAATGCATATCTAGTTGGAAATAAGAGCCTAAAAATACCAATGATAAGGATACGAATAATTACCCCGGTCAAGCCTACTTGAGCTCAACATTCCAGTACCCGTGGTCACTACGACCTGATCCTCCAAGCTGAAGGAGTTGCCCTCTTCTTACTTGCTAGATTCTCCAGTGGTGTCTTCCAGGCCCAGCATCTGCCTTTTAATTACTATATGTTACGTCTAATAGTTGATTACGCGTATGCAACCCGCCTCGTTCTCCAGCCCTTGTAGGGTTGTGCCGCTACGCTATTATTGGTTGCTAGCCAGTTACATTGGAACCGACTTTACTGTCATATTATTGTAAGATTACCCTCGCTGGCTCGGTTCTATTGAGCTTATGCATAATCATTCAGAAGCCTGCCGTGTAGCATGCACCTCGGTCATCTAAGCAAAGCATCGCAACATAATCTTTACTATCTTACCCCAAAGAGTGTATATGTGTGGAAATATTATCATTGGCTGGTTCTGTAGTGTAATTTTGAGTACTGAGAGCAGATAGGGTTCATGAAGTGCTGAGATCTGATCTCTTATTTCGACGATCAACATATTCGATTTATAATTGTAGAATTATAGATTTTCGCGAGTGAAAGAAGTATTGCGATGAAGCATTCAATGAATCTCCAGCTCTATTCCGTATCTTACTCTTCTCATTTCCCCTCGCGATGTTGGCCAAATGCTTTTGCACACACGACGGGTCTTGGAGCATTATGACGGGCCAGGGATACCAATTTATTCTTCAAGTAGTAACCCTACTAGTGATAACGTATTTCACTTGGAGCTTTTGTATCGGAGTTTATAGAGGTATGGACCGCTGGGAGCTTGCATTGGTATTGCCTCTAATATCTTTCCCAAGTGACTTACCACCCCCTGGCTAGGATTCCTGGTTCGAAAATAGCTGGTGAGTTCAGAATGATCCTACTTCCTAAGGATACGAAAGAAATTTTGAATCTGCTTCTAATGGAAAGAAGCAATGACATATTGGTATGAGGTCTACTATGAAGTAATTCTCGGCGGTCAATATTTCAAGCGTATAAAGGATATGCATAGCGAATTTGGTTTGCACAATATATTCTTGTAATATCAAGTACTATTATCGCTGACAACATGCCAGGACCGATTATACGCATCAACCCTGACGAAATTCATTTCAATGACCCTGAATTCATTAACGATATATATCCCGCCACTCGTAGAAAGACGGACAAACCACTGTGGGTGGGCCGACGAAGTGGAAGTAGGTAACGCAACTGAGTAATGTGATCGCTGAGACCGATGCTAACCAATTGGACAGCCCCCGACTCAATCGTTGCTACAATGGACCATGACAAACATCGCCAACGTCGGAGCAGCATCGCCGCGTTCTTTTCCGATGCTAGTGTTGGAAGAGTGGAACATACAATCAAAGAAAGACTAGAAAAAATGGTTGAGCGATGGGAGAAGCTTGGCCGTGATGGCGGAGTGGTCCTTGAGATGCTGATGGTTTTCCAAGCATTCGCGAGCGATATTATCACGTCTTATGCTTTTGGTGATTGTTTTAACTTCATGGAATGTGAGGATTGGGGAGAGGAGTTTTTTTCTTCGCAAGACAAATACTTCCAGTTAACTCACATTTTTGGCGCTTTCCCAATCATTATGCGTGTTATCAATATGACACCATCTTGGATTATGGGAATCTTCATTCCGAATCTATTCGCGATGACAGAAAAGCAAGAGGTGCGTATCATCGCATGGCTTATCTGCTTCTTCTAACGAGTGCCTGCTAACAACTCGAGGCAGTGGAGAATCAATAGAGTTCGACAGATTAGGGCATCACCAGATCCAAATGCTGTCAAAAGCACTATATTTGAGGGCATATTGAGCAGCAGTCTTCCAGAGAATGAGAAGACTGACACTAGGATGGCACACGATGCCCAACTTATTGTCCTAGCCGGCGAAAGTACGACGGGTAAGTTTGAGGTCATCAAGTCGCGCATCAAGTAGCTCAGACGCGACTTAACTTTTGGAAATACAAGGGTACACTATGAGCGCTCTTCTATTCGAGCTTCTCTCACACCCAGACGTCTACAAGAGAGCGAAGGATGAGATTAATTCATGCACGCTTGGGAAGAACTGGGCTATATCTTATTCCGACATTCAAAACCTTCCGTACCTGAATGCCGTGATAAATGAAGGTTTACGACTCCACCCGGGAGTGCTTTCGCGCATGCCCCGAATATCTCCTGAAAGAGACATCGTATATCATGACAAGAAACGCGGCACAACATACGTGATACCTCCGGGCACTCCGGCGAGTATGACAACGTTGATCACACATACGAACCCAGAGATATTCAAGGAGCCTCTTGAATTCCACCCACAGAGATGGATTAACAATTCAAAGCTCACTCGTGCTCTGATCGCATTCTCTCGCGGTTCGAGGAATTGTGCTGGGTAGGTATACATTTTTCTGAGATGACTGATATTTTAGCCTACTAACTTGCTTCCATAGACAAGCTATTGCTCGCTGTGAAATCAGTATGATGCTAGCTACCATCCTGCTACACTACGAGATTTATATAGGTCAACCTGGACCCACGCTGGAGCTCTACGACACGGTTCGCGAGCGTGATGTTGACGCGAATAGCGAAATGATCATACCCATGCCTGCGAAGGGGAGTCGTGGAGTACGTGTGCGAATCAGATCATAGTGAAGAATTTGACCCTGTAATATATATTGTTCCGCTTGCGGAGAAACACCTTTCTGAGAACCTCAGGAGGAGAAACGAGCCTCAAGCCCTTTTCACGTCCGTAAATTTCGCAGTTCATGATCTTAGCAAGTTGGACAGGTGATCCCTGATGTGGTGGTTATGTATTATGTATCATAGCCCTTGAATCTGTGAAGATGCGATCACTTGTGGTGACTGCAGCAGGGAGTATAGCTACTAGATGTATCAAAAAAGATTGATGATAACAAGATTAGAATAGATTCGTGATACCTTACTGTTAACGACTGCATCTACTCGGTTCTCTGACCTTCACGCCCAAATACGACCGAGAGAATCTCCAATAGGTCGCAATCCCGAGACTTGAGAGAGCCAATAATTTAATATTACTTCAAGCATTACACTTAAGATGACTGGTTAGGCGAATGCGACACTGACAGCACCATCGCGCCACTGTACTCATGCGGTGTGGTGCCCCCTGTGACTAACCCCAGTAGAGGAATCTGATCGTCAGCACACCCATGATTATCTGCAGTCTCTAAGCTGGTAGTCGGCTGTCTTACTTTTTTACACTGCGACATCAGCATCACTACCTAAGACATCATTAACTTGCCTATGTATGAAGCTGACTCCTATCAGGACAATACCCGAAAAGGTCGTCGTTCCAATTCTGGCCGTCTATGAATGAGTTCTATCGAAGGCCTGGTAAAACACAGCGCGAGTCTCTCTCATCAACACTGATCTCTGAATGCGACTCAAACGTCTTAGCCTGTAATCGCTTTTGTGTTGCTTTTCTCATAGTATGGCCACCATACTTGTTCGGGCTCTGGACCCTGATGCCCCTGTCGTCACGCCTCCAGATGGCATCGTGTCCAATTTCGTGAATCCAACCAACGGCAATTCAATCATGATTGGCGTCTCTTCGGCCGTTTTGGCTCTCGTGCTCTCCGCCTTAGTCGTGCACTTCAGTGGCAGAATCAGTCGCAAGCTGCACCTTGAAGATTGTTAGTCCTCCCATATCATTTTGGATGTGATTGTTTGAGCATTGATACTGACGGAACATCTGAAGACTTGGTGATCCCAGCGATAGTATGTTGAATTGGCGCATGCCACCTGGCTCGAGTCCTGCTGATGAAGGCCCCTAGGGCTCTTTTATCACATTCAATGTCTTCGTTTATAGAATCACTGCTACCACCGGTTACTTTGTCCACGGGTGGGATTTGCAGGTCAAGGACTCTGCCTGGCACTTCTTCGTGAGTCTATCTGGCATCGCAAATTGATGTTTTGCTAATAAAACACTGTCGCTAGAATATCTTCATCAGCACATCGACGTATGATGTCACCATGATATTTGTGAAAGGCGCTATTCTCGTGCAATGGGCACGAGTCTTTACTCCTGGAATACGGAACACCTTCTTCTGGCTTTGCTATACTGTAGCGACGCTAAACGCCATATTCTATCTCGTGGTGCTTCTCACTGACTTGCTCTATTGCACTCCAGTCCAATACCACTGGGACATGTCAATCCCTGGCGGCCACTGCGCCGATGACAATTTACTATCTCCCTTTTCCGCTGCAATCAACGTTGCTCTGGATATTACTATACTGCTTCTTCCACAGAGGGTCATCTGGAAACTCAACATACCTTTGAAGAAGAAGGTTGGAATCTCATCCGTGTTTCTCATGGGTCTCCTGTAAGCTTCGCATGTTCCTAAATCCACACACATCCCCTGTCCCAGATCCGAGAACAAAGGCCTGCTTATTTAGCGTACAGCAACTTAATGGAAGAACTCTAGTTGCATCATTTCCGCCATCATTCGCCTCAAATTCTCAATAGTATTACTGTCGCCCGACAATGACTACGCGTACACATCAGGCTTCGAGATATTGTTAGGCAATCTTGAGATGACGTTCGCCTTTCTAACATTTGCTTTCCCGGGGCTTCCAAGGCCCTTCGCCACTCTAATGCAGTACGCGAAAAGCTCATCAGAGCGCCTCGTAAACTCATCCTGGAGCGATAGGACGTGGCTATCGCGTACATTTGCTACTCGGAAGAGGTCGTATGGATCTAATATTCGGCATGCGGACGTAGATGAGGGAGATCTCATATTGGCCCCGAAGGTCAGCTCGTCGAAAAGCAATATTGCGGAACAGCGACAGCCTCCGATTCCTATGCATGGTCTACCTCAGGAAGCTTCGGATCACAAGATTGTACGCACTACCAATTTCAACATGTCGGAAAGCTTCAAACCCCCCGATGAGACCCCAACTAGCGGCATCTTGCCTCAACACCATCCTTGGGAGCCGCTTCCCAGTCATGAAATGAAGGTCTGAAATACTGTTACTAGATCGGATATTTTCAATCTCGAGATAAGTTAGCGGTCGAACTCTGTCAATCACGCAGATCAGTGGACAGACAGTGCACCCATCCGCCAAAGTGGTGGGAATTGAAGGACGCTGCAAGCTTATCACCATTCAGGTACTGTCGAAATAAGCGAGCCCTGTTGATGGAGGTGTTAATTGTGTGAATTGTATTGATGCGTGTGTCGTGAGAGCGTTGTAGCAGCAGGCTGTTTGTTAGGCGAGGTGGTCAGACGGGGGCGCAATATTACGGAGTATACCTTATGCATAATACCGTGGCACAGTCCCGTCCAGTCCCGTCCAGTCCCGTCCATCTAGCCTAACCACCATATATCTCTTGCTATTTCTTTCATTCGCTAAGGGGTGTGAACGCGTCACACTACAGCTGTAGCAAATATGATACGATGCATCAGATATACCAGAAGGGCGCAGAGGGGTCTTGTTACTCTTTGCTGATAGGCGGATACTTGCTACGAACTACCCTACCACCGTTGCCCCAAGCCAAAGCCAACAAACGTTAGGCTTAATTCTCGTAAAAGCCAGCGCCCAAAGAGATCCATCAACGTGAGCCCCTTTTAAACTGCAAACAAAGGGCGGGGAGCCTTACTTGACAATTGTTCATCCTATTCAAAGGCATTATGAGAGCGATAATCTGCGTGGATATTTTCAAAGACCGAGCCTGCTGCAACCCAATCAACCACTGCAACCCTAAATTTCTTAAGCGAGTTTCCGGGCCACTCCTAGAATCCAATCAATAACCTGCTCCGGCTGGCTTACGGGCGGCACATGGCCAGCATTGACGCTCGAAACGTCAACTTTATTACCGCTGACATGTTCGATCATCTCGATTCGGGATCTCTGATAAGCTGAAGAAATAGAACGGTCGTCTTCAGCGATGAGGTATGAGATAGGTACATCTTTATAGCCCCCGTAGGTTAGATTGCTAGTAAAGCTAGCGGCAGAATGTTTTACGAGCTTGCTGCCCCATTCCTTGCCCTCTTCTAATGGGAGGTCTGAGAAGACGACTTCGGCTGTGAGCGTGGGATCCGGATAGTAAAACCAGCCATCCTCCTAATATACCGCAATGCCCAATATTAGTTGTTGATGGCTTCATTCCATTGTATGTATGTGGGAAAGGAAGCACTAACCCCGACTAGCATCAGAGCCTGCTGCCCTGGGGGCGGCGGCACTGCGGCTGACGCTGACGCAGGATGCCCTACTTCGGGTACAAGCGAAGTCATGTATGCAAGCCCAACAATACCGCCGTGCTTACCCTGTAGCCTCCTCTGAGTCTTAGTCAGTCCTCGAACTGACTCGGTGGCCGGGGTGCCCCCGTACGAGTGCGTAACGAGCAGCACGTCGCGACCCGCGTCTGCAAGGCCAGTAACGTGGGTGGAGATAAAGGCTGCATCGTCATACATGGTGGGGGGATCGCCCGGTCTTGCACCTGTTACCAGGCCAACGCTGGGTATGTGCAGCGCTTCGATGCCGTAGCCGTGTCGAGACACGCCGGCGACGACCTTGGCATAGAAGAGCGGGAGCGCGGAGGCTGCTGGGACGATGACGATTGATAGCCTAGACATGGCGACGGCCGCTAGGGTAGTAGTTGGCGACGGAATAATTCAAGTCGAGGGTTGTGTTTTCTGTGCTACATCCCCACGGAGTTGGAATCTACAGGGAGGAAGCATTTATACACGATGCGGCTGATAAGGCACCCCCGAAGTGCCGATAGTGGGCGCACCCTGCCATGCCATCGGCTCGGTGCCTAGAAATCTGCACTCAGGTATATCTTATGCAAACGTTACCAACCATTAGTGTGGGTACCCTACAGTAGTTTAGGCTCGTGAGGTAGTAGAATCCCTCGTTTCCGACAATGGAGTGTTGCAGTTTTGCGAATACTACTATAGAGCAAGTCCGCCATTTTGACGTGATGACAGGATGATATTCCCGGGAAGGATCATTGAGCCTGCCTTCACTCGCCACCCTGCGACGGTATACACTCTCTCCATGTCTCTCTTTCTCTGTTCAGATGACAGACGATACACTGCACTGGACAGACGTAACTGTCCTGGTGCTCCGAGTTCTCTCACCAGATCGTCTCGTCCATGATGTGCCAGCCCCGACGAAGTGAACTCGAAGGATGGCAGACCGCAGCGCAGAAGAGATTCTCGAGCGAAGGCGTGAGCAGAATCGTGAGGCTCAACGCAGATTTCGGGGTGAGTGATTGCGCCACGCTGTCTACCGCCCTCTCTCACCCCCTCCGCCCCCCCTCAACGACCATTTTAACGGCAATCGCTGACATATGTGACGGCTTTCAGAGAAGAAAACGCTACAGAAGACGTTGGAAGTGCTGCAACCTAGAGCCCAATCATTCGGGGCTTTAGGCACTTCCATTCTTATCGAGCCGTCGCCCGACTCGTCTCTTGCGTTTTCATCATATTTGTTTCCAGAAACAGATGCTGCCGTTGTCACGACGTCCGTAGGAGGTTGGGATCCGGCAATATCCGATGACCTGAGCCTCCTTGGATTCAATAGTCCGCCGGATGATTTTATCTCTCAACTGCCTAGAAATCCGACTCGGCACTTTGCTACACCCGGCCGCGGGCTTCCGACGCCCGGATCCTCTGTCGGGACACCCGTGGAGTGCCCCAGTCACACGACCGAAACCAGCCTTAGCCCCCCGAGTGTCGGCCTAGAACCCCCCCATGAATCTCACCCGAATCCAAAGCCCGACTCGCCGGCGGTGAGAAACTCTAAAGGGTGGCATAGTCCTCTTCACATGGCAGCGAAGAAGGGATCGAGTCGAATCATCCGCATGCTACTACAGCACTGCAGCGACTGCAACGAGCGGGACAGCGAGGGACTAACCCCACTCATACATGCAGTCATCGGAGGTCACGAGGAGGCCGCGCTATTGCTACTGGAGAACGAGGCACGGATTGACAATTCCCACCCGGACGATAATCGACCTCGTCCTTCAGCTATACACTGGGCCATCCTCAAACGCCGCGAGAGTGTGCTGAGGGTCCTGCTGAACCATGCCTCGTCGGACTCCAAGGTGGTGAATAGCTACGACGATCTCGGGAGAGCACCCTTACACATTGCGATTGACATGGAGTTTGATGCTGGCGTTAGCTTGCTACTGCAATCAGGTGCTGATCCTTCGCAGAAGACTGATAATATTACGAGTGGCGTGGTGGATGTAAAGCAGGGTGTAAACATTAGATTTGCGCGTGAAGATTAAAGAAGTTAAAATATTCTCCATGGCGACATGCTAGCCTGTATTGTATATATATGAACCCTCCAAGCGCAGCCATGAAGACTTCCACATCGGTGAGTTCACAAGAGAGCCGTCATTTCGCAGCGGCATACGCCGTCCGCAGAACCTGAAATCCGCATCCGGACTCTGGTCTGCCTAAAGGAGCCAACTCATCGACATAAGCCAAGCCCTACTTTCACAAGAGCTGGGCCACCTCGCTGAGACCCGTTACCTTCTTAGCAAACCCATCAGCCCACCCGTGCGGCAGCAGCGACAATACCCAACACACAAAAGCCGTCTCCCCGCGCCAGATAACAGACGACGGACTCTTTTTCGACAGGTCCGCGACAACAGTCTCTGCCCACTGCGCACTCGGCATACCAGCTTCTGTGAACTGCTCCTGGCGTAGCGACGCCTCTAGTCTGTCTCGCGCGGGGTCATAGATCGAGTCCTTAGGGACCGTCGTCGACGTCGACGTCTGCATCGTTTTGATCAGGTTTGTTTTAACGACACCGGTCCGCAGCTCGATAACCTTAACGCCGAAGGGCTCGAGTTCTAGGCGCATAGTATCGGAGATCATCGACATGGCAGCTTTGGAGGAGTTGTATATGGCTTGAAATGGTAGCGTTGTACTGGCGCCTACGGACGTCTGGTTCACAATCATTCCCTTAGCTTCTATGATACGGGGAAGGAAAGCTTGCGTCACTGCGATGTGCCCCCACACGTTTAGATCGAACACCTTTTTAGCTTCTGTGATGTCGACGTCGACGACCGGCATGAGGAACGTTCGTCCCGCATTGTTCACGAGTATATCGAGCGGTCCGGTGACCTTCTCGACGCATTCGGCGATGGACTTCTGGGACAGCGTGTCGAGCGTGAGCGTCTCGATGCCTTCTTTGGCCTTGAGTTGCGTCATCTTCGCCGGGTCGCGCGCCGTGGCGTAGACGTGAAATCCGGCCTTTTGGAAGGCGAGGGCGAGAGCAGCTCCCATCCCGCCATCCGAGCAGCCTGTAATGAGAACCTTCCGCTTGTTATTGAGAGTCATGATGGGATAGAGCACGGAGACATGCAAAAGGAATAGGGCCTAGATGATAAACTGCTCAGTAGTGACAAGACTCTCTTCGCTTGAGTATGTATGATACGCTACGTTCTGGTGTGATGTGTTCCAACTCGAACAGACGAGTTTCACGCAGAGAAGTCGACCCAAGAACATCGGTCCCCGGCCATAGGCGCTTTACCACGCTGGCATGCTCGGCGGTGGGTAAGATGACATTGCTAATCTGACCTCAAATGCAGACTGAGGTGGTACTGAGGCTAATATGACATGTAATAAATAGATGCCTCATCTTTCTGCACCTATACCAGAGCGCGTCGGCAGCCTGCAGTCCGTCAACCATGTCTTCCGAGATAAAACCGCTCTCTAGAGGGCCATCAGGACATAGAACCGACATTTCCTATCTTACCCAAAATTTGCATTTTAGGCCCCTAGATTATAAGCTGTACAGTTAACGCTACATGTTAGCACCTATCGTACACTATACCTACACCAACACCTACCTATGTAAGTAGACCGCACTGGTCACGGGCCAGACCCTCGCGGGCCACTTGCACTGTATGGAATCCCCATGCAAACCCACTAAACTAAAATAATTAGTAAAAAAGCGGGGAAGATTACTAAAAATAAGCGGGTTAAAGATTAATTTATTTAAATATTAAAATTTTTTAATACAAATTTAAAAAAAATAGATTTTTTAGTGGATTATTATTTTTTAATTAGTTTTATATATTATTAATAGTTTAATATATAATTTGCTAATAAATTTATTAATTATATAAAATCTACGTACTATATAGCTAATTATAATAAGATTAAAGTAGGGCTATAACTTTAAAAGTTTTTTTATTAAATTTTTTAGCTTTTAATTTATTTAAATCATATAAAGTTTTATTTTTTACGGTTTTATTTATTTAGTTATATTTAAAAACATTAAAACTTTTATAAAAATTTCGCGTAAAATTTATGTACAGTATTTTATAGTTTAAATAATATTATAATATTGTACGTAAAAATCTAGCAAAAACTTTTAAAAACAATTTAGTTTTTTAAATATATATAATTAAATAAAACCGTAAAAAAAAAAACTTTATATAATTTAAATAAATTAAAGGCTAAAGAATTTAATAAAAATACTTTTAAAATTATAACCCCACTTTAATCTTATTATAATTAGCTATATAATACGTAAATTTTATATAATTAATAAATTTATTAATAAATTATATATTAAACTATTAATATTATATAAAACTAATTAAAAAATAATAATCTACTAGGAAATTTATTTTTTTTATATTTATATTAAAAAACATTAATATTTAAATAAATTAATCTTTAACCCGCTTATTTTTAATAATTTTCTCCGCTTTTTTATTAATTATTTTAGTTTAATAGGTTTGTATAAGGATTTTATACAGTGCAAGTGGCCCGCGAGGGTCTGGCCCGTGACCAGTGCGGTCTACTTATTATTTAATAAGAAATACTAGTGGCTTTACCCATTAAAAACCACCGGCGCTAACGCTTAATAGCCATTAAAACTATAACTCTGCTTAAAACTCTAGCTTTTTTAATAGTTATTAAGCTATTAAATTTATATATAAATTTAACTTTTTATAAATAAACTATATTTACTTACGTTATAATTATTAATATTAATATAAATAAAGAAATTTATTAATTATATATATATAATATTTAAATTTAAAAATAACGTTTTTAAGCTTTTTAAACCTTTTTAAAGCTATAAAAATTATTTAATTATATTATAATTTTTAGCTTAAAAATTATTTATTAAGTTTTATTAAAGGATTATTAAATAAATCGTCTTTTTTATTACTTATAGCTTTAATAGCTTTAATAACTTTATTTATATTTATTTTAAATAATTTTTTAAAAGTATTATTAAGTTAATTAATATAAAAAAGCTTTAAAAAATTTTGTAATAAAATAAATATATTTATTAAATTAAAATTATTTTTAAACTTTATAATATTTTAAAAAGTTTTTTAAAATATTAAAAAAAACTTTTTAGTTTTTATAACTTATTTTAAAAAAGGTTATAAATTATATTAATTTAAAAAGCTAGCTTTTTAATTAAAGCTATTTTTATTTTATAAAATATTAAAAAAAGTATTTAAAACTATAAAAAATAAAATTATTAATATTTTTAATTATATAAAGCTAATTTATTATATAAAAATAAAGCTTTTTATATAAATTTTTTTTTAAATGTTTTTTTTTAATGTTTTAAAAGCTTATATTTTATAATTATATTGTTTTTAAGTTTTTTTTACTTTTTTAATAATTTAATATTTATAAAAATTAATAATAATAAAACTATTATATTATTAATTAAAAAGTTTATAATATTAATTTTTAAATTTATTAATAAAAGCTTTTTAATAATTAATTGTTTTATATATATAAAAATTGTTTGTTTTTTTTAATATAATAGCTTAATAAAAAGTTTTATAAAAGTTATATAAAGCTGCTTATAAAAACAATAATAATATTAAATCTTTTATATTTATATATTACTTTTTTAAATAAGCAGCTAATTTTTTAATTTAAATAAAAATATTATTATTTAAAAATAATAAAAACTATTTTAATATATTAAAACTTATTAATTTAGTTTTTATTTTATTAAGCATTTTATTTAAATTTTAAAAATATTATAATAGATATATTAATAAAACTTACTTTAATTAAACTTTAAATAATCTTTTTATTAATAAATGCATGGGCTATTTATATATAATATTATATTAAACATAAGTAAATTTAATTATAATATTTAATAAGTATATATTTTATATATTATATTAAATTATATAGTAAAAAAAACTTTATATTATATTAATTTTAATATAAATAAACTTTTTTTGCTATAATTATTAATATATTTTTAAAATTTAATATATTTTTTTAAAAAGCTTTATATAAGTATAGCTTTTTATAATTATTAATTTATATTTAGTCCTTTATTTTTTATTAAAAAGTTTTTTAAAGCTTTTAATTTATAATTATTAATTTTTTTTTGCTTTTATTAATAATAAAGCTTTTTAAAACTAAATA
>MU279157.1:0-28834 GCA_022385715.1 Xylaria cubensis | reverse complement strand
TTATAATACTTTTTAAAAATTTTTTATATTAAACTTTTTTTTTTTATTAATTTAAATTATTTTATATTATTTTTAATAAATTTTTTTAAAAATAAATATTTATAAAAAAAGCTTTCAGTTTATAAAATTAATATAATTTTTAATTATATTTTTAGCTTTGTTTTTAGTTTTATAAGCTTAAAACTTTTAATATTTATTAATATTATTAATAATAAAAATAAAATATTTATACTTTTTTATTAAAACTAGTTTAATTTAGTTTAAGTTTATTTAAATAATTTTATTAAAATAGTTTATTTATTAAATAGCTTTTTTAAAAGCGTTTTTTTTAGCTTTAATATAATTATATATAAAGCATAAAAAATATTTAACTTTTTTTTTATTTAAATTAATATTTATAATTTATTTAATTATTTAAATAAATTTTTTTATATTAAAATAATATAGCTTTTTATATTATAAAATAAGCTTATTTTATAATTTATTAATTATATATATTTAATTATTTATTATTAAATTATAAAATAAATTTATAAATATTTATATTTTATTTATTAAATTTAGTACATATTTTTATTAATTAAAAAATAAAAGTATTTTTATTTTTAGCTTTTTTTAATTATATAGCTATAAAAAAAAACTTTTTTAAAAAATATTAATATTTATAATAGTTATTTTAGCTATATTATAAAGCATATATTTATTTAAATAACTTTTAATATAATAAAATCGCTTTTTAAAAAAAATGTTTAAAAAAAAATTCGAAATAAATAATGTATAAAAAATAATTATGCTTTGTTTTTTTTTATTAAATATTTTAAATGTTTTAATTATTATATTAATTTTTTTTATTTAAATTAAGCTATTATTTATATAAACTAAATATTTTTTTGCTTTTTTTAATAAGTTTATTATAAATTTTTTTTAATATTTTAACTTATTATTTATAATTTTTATATTTAATTTTAAATTAAAAAAAATATTTTTTTTATATAATTTAATATAATATATATTAAAAACGTTATATTTTTTAATAAAAACTAGCTTTTTAAAAGCTAAAATAATAGCTTTATTAAAAAATAAAACAATAGCTTTTTTAAAAGCTTTTAAACGCTTTTTAATAATAATTTTTTAATTATAAAAAGCTATAAAGTTTTTTAAATTATATAAGTTTATATTAATTAAATAAATAAATATATTTATAAAACTTATAAAAAGTTTTTATTTTTTAATAAGTTTAATATTATAATTATAAATAAAATGTTTATTTAATTAATTAATATTTTTAGCTTTTTTTAATTTAAAGCAATTTTTTATTAAATAGTTAAAATTGTTATAATTATAATATTTAAAGCTTTTATTTAAGTTTTAATTTTTTTTGTTTTTTTTATTTTTATTTTTAAATTTATTACTTTTTTTATTATTATTTTTATTATTTTTATTAAAAATATTATTAATAGTTTTATTTTTGTTTTTTTTATTAAACTTTTTATTAATTTAATTATAAAAGTTATTATTAAATTTATTAATAAGCTTTTAAATAATATACTTTTTTTATTTTATTATTTTTATAATAATAAAATATTAAATTATAGTTTTTTTTTTAATTATAATTAAAAATAAAATAATTTATTAATTTAAACTAATTTTTTTTTTAATAAATTTATATTAATAAATAAGTTTTTATTATTTAAAAATAAAAATTATAAGATTTTTTTTATTATATTTATAATTAATAAAATTATTTTATAAATTTTTTTAATATATATGTTTAATAATTTTATAAATTTTATTAAATGTTTTTAATATTTATAACTTTTTTTTTATATTTTTAATTAAATTTAAAAAGCTTGTTTTATAAATATTAATAATTATTTAAATAAATATAATTTTTTTTATAATATTAATTAAATTTTTAAAAGTATATTTAATCGTTTTTAATAATAAATTTAAATTATATTAATATATTAATTAATTTTATGTTTTTTTAAAATAGTTTTTTTTATTTAAAATAAACTTAAGCTTTTATTATTTAAGTTTAAAGCGCTTTTTTTTATTATTACTTTTATTTAAATATATAAAAGCTTTATTTTTATTTTTGCTTTTTAAATAATAAGATTATTTAATTTTATTATTTAATTTATTTAAATTATTAAATTTATTAAAATTAAAAAGATTAAAAAAGTTAAATAGTTTAAAAAAATTACTATTATTATTAAAGTTAAATATAATAAATTATTTTAAACGTTTATTTTTTATTTTTAGCTTTTATAAAAGTTTTAATTCTTTTTTTTTTAGTTTTTATAAAAGCTTTAACTTTTTTTTTAATTTTTATAAAAGCTTTAATTTTAAATTTTTTTTTTTTAGCAGTAGTTTTTAAAAATTATAGCTATTTAAATATATTAGCTTAAAACTTTTTTTTTTTAATTAAAGTTTAAATCTTTTTTTTAACTTTTTAAAAAAGCGCTTAAAAAAAATGCTAAATAAATTTTTATATAACTTTTTTATTTAAGCTATTTATTGCTTAATTATTATATTAAGCTATTTAATATTATAAATATAGCTTTTTTTAAAATGTTTTAATTTTTTTTTAGCTTATTTAATAGCTTTTTTAATTTTTTAATTATTATTATTTATAATATTATTAAAATAAGCTTTATATTAATTAATAAGCTTATAAGCTTTTTTAATTATTTTTTTAGTTTTAAAACATAATTATTTATTTATTATAAACTTTTTTTTAAAAGCTTTAAGTTTTATTTAAACGTTAATTTATTTTTATAATATTTTATTAAATAAATAATTTTAAGCAATAATTTATTTTAATAAATTATTTATTATTATTTTTAAACTATGTTTTATTATTTATATATATTTAATATAACAACTTTTTAAATAAAATAAATAAATATAAAAATGTTTATATAATATAACGTTTTTTTTAAATATTTTAATAATTAATAATAAAATAATAAAAGTTAATAATAAATATTACACTAACTATTATATAAAAACGCAAATTATAATATTACTAAATAAAATAATATTATATATTTTATTAAAGTTTTATATATTAATAATGTAGGCTAAAGTTAAAGTTACATATCTAGTGGGCTAATTTATATATAAATACTAGTAGGTAGGTCCCCTGGACCCATTTAGTACCACGGTGGCACACATAGGTGTTATACCGCAACACCAGTGGACCCCAACCCACCATTACATACTACTAGCCACCTACAACTGGCTCCAGATGCTGACACTATGTAAATAGTAGATTGTCATTAAAATTTGATGCAAAAACCGAGCCCCAATTCGCAACCTTGGCAGTGGTGCTTAATTATATAGTATGGTGATGTAAGAAAGAGATGCTAACAAGAAATACATCTTAGCCTATGGCATAACATGAACTTGTCTCGCTCACGTTATGCTTATCGTCGCCACCCTTTGAACGGTCGCTCAGATGAAGCTTAAGGAAATCTCATACTCACGGACACATTTAGGTGACTAAGCCGATCACAGTAACATTTGATCGACCGAAACCTGCATGGCCGGCCGCTCGCCCGCACGCGATGCCGACGTATTAATCATCGTAACAAGCTCGTGGAAACCAGTCACATCATGATCACATTTAGGTTTCTGTTTAAATACGGGCCCGAGCTCCTCAGGTAGGCAGGTGTTCTAACCCTTAGCACTCACCAACACATCCTCGAGCAATCTGCGCTTTCTGAATATCTTCCATCTTGTTCTAGAACATTACGACAAAATGACAAAACTCACTCTCAACAACCCGACAATCCCTCTGGATTCTACTATCCTCGTCACTGGAGCCAACGGACTTATCGCCTCATGGATTGTCGAAAGGTTCCTCCAAGCGGGGTACCGGGTGCGTGGAACCGTACGTAGCATCTCTCGCTGCTCCTGGATGGAACCTTTCTTCGCCGATAGACACGGGCCAGGCCGTTTCGAGCTCATAGAAGTATCAGACTTCAGTGCCCCAGGAGCATGGGACTTGTCAGTTAAGGGTGTGGCCGGTGTTGCTGGCGTAGCTGGGCAGGCAGGCCTAGACCTCATGGATGTCGACGCTGCATTGGATCTGGAGTTTCCATTTGTAACCGGACTTTTAAAGGCCGCTAAGGATGAGCCCAGTGTCAAATCTGTGGTTTTCACCAGCTCGGCATGGGCTGCTTGGACGCCTGACCCGAGCAAAAAGGTGACACTACATGAATGGTCGTATAACGATGAAGCGGTTCGCGTTATGCGTAGTGACGCGTCGAAGGAAGAAAAGGGGATCAAAGGTTACATGGCTTTCAAGTCTCTCCTCGAGCAACGGATCTGGGACTGGGTCCGCACAGAGAAGCCATCATACACGTTCAATACGATCCTCCCCGAATCCGTCTTTGGGGCGACACTGAATCCCGAGAAACAGGGCATTCAGAGCACCTGCGGAATGGTCAAATGGCTTCGAGATGGCGTAAACTTGGATGTGATCGCCGGCGTCCGCGCCCAGAGATTTATCGACCCGCAAGATATGGGGTTGCTATATGTAGCAGCTCTCACCACACCAGGCGTCAATGGTGAGCGTCTTTTCGCATTTGGTAACAAGTACAGCTTCTTTAGGATCGCACAAATCCTACAGAAGCTTGAGCCAGAGAGGAAGATACCGACAGTGGAAGACGATGGGTGGGATGAGAACGAGGTTCCGAATCAGAGGGCGGAAAATTTGATGCGTGCACTTAAGGGGCAGGGGTGGGCAACGTTGGAAGAGAGCATTGCGGATTGTCTGAAGAGTATCAAGAGTTTAGAAGTCTAATCTCGAAACGTTACGTTGCTACTAGGCCATTCAGCTATTGTGAATCGTTGCAGTCCCCCTGATCATCATGTTCTTTGTCTCGTACCAGCGGTGTGAATGTCACTGATCTATGTTCTTTACTCTAGGATCAAAGAATATGAAACAATGCATAGTCTTGTTCTAGTACATACTAAAGCCACAAAGACATTGTTGTCAGAAAGAAGTCTATTTAACATGAAGATACAGTTTGAGGTTCTTACCCAAAGTCTCTGGCCCTCATCTCCAACTCGATTCATCATGTGCTATCAAATCAACTCAACATACCCCTGTGGGCATACAAAAACACGCTGGGAGCTTTGCAAGAAAGCGAAGGCTGCCAATCTGTTGCGGCTCGGAAAACCAGGCCACCCTTGCGACAAGATTGCGAAGAAACAGGAATCCCCTGATCTTCAAGACACTTGCGGAAGCACCTGCCTCTCAACGCCCTACAAGTGTAACAAATGCGGCAGTCGAAAGCAGCTTGCGTGGCATTGCTCGAATTGTAAAGCCCTCCGCGATAAACATGTTCAAACTTACACGCCTTGTCCCTGTCCCGGCCATCTGTGCGGCGAGAACATCATTGATACACCCCTATGTAAGAAATGCCTAGATGAGTGCACGCTTAAAGAGTGACGATGAAGTAACTGTCTCACACAATGCGAGTTCTCGCTTCAACTCAATCTAGCAAGATCGAAATAGGAATATCACGTACGTTCGGACGCGTATAATCACTTCCTTAGGCAAGATTGTCGATAGAGGATAAATAGTCAGTAACGGCACAATCAAAATTAAATAATAAAGTTGAGATAAAATTAATTGAATTTCTATATCAGAATCTGCGCGTTGCGCGCCTGTAATTCAGAGTCTCGAGACACACTCGAGTTAGTAAACTTTGGGCGCTGGCACTTAAACGCCTCGCTTGTTCATGCTAGCATTCAAACAGCTCCGATCTCAGATGGGGGTTGCTTCCGGATCCATTTAGTTCTAGGAGTTGTCTAAAGACGTAGCTCGTAGATATATTCAAATTATGTCCAATCTGTCTTTTGTTTTCATCGTCATCGTTGACGGTACGAGAGACAACTATTAAATAAGCTGATGAATGTTACCATGCTTTGGGGCCTCTCGAAATTGATACCTGTCAGCAGTTACCAAGGGTGCTGCCTGTTTAAATCGCTGTCACATTTGTAGGCAACAACAAAGCTCTGATGCTAGAACGTCTGAAGACTAGGGGTATAGTCGCCGTGAGTAAACGTGTTCTCTAGCCGATCGATCATCATGTATAGTTGTTCGGTTTGTGAAGACAGCCCATGTCTTAGGATTGCCTGAGGGCCTCATTTAGTATTGAGATTTTCGACTCGTGTATGCCTTTGAAGGCTACTACCGCACAACTTCAACTGTAGAAGTGTTTGATGCTTTTGCGTTGTATGGTGTGCACACGAGTAACAATCTGCCTCGCGGGGCAGATGCCCCAAGAAGTGGCCAGGTTAAGCTAACATCAGTGCGATGAGCAGCGAAGAGGTGGCTCATAGTTTTCGCAGTTATGCAGATAAATCGGGTATCTTTTCTTGCTTGCCGAACATATCTGCGATGAATCGTTTTGAGGGCAGCTCTGAGGCGGTAGTATAAGTGAGCAGCACCCGCTGAGTCCATCCTGCAAAAGCAGGCAATAGATTGGACTTGAAAACGACTAGTAGGCAATTCATCGCTGTGGAAATTGCGCTTCCATGAACGGCAGGTTCAGAGCGTCCCAAGCAGGATCATTCCAATACTGGTCTGGAAACGTTATATCCATAGACCACGGGTCCAGCGTTTGATTTATGGGCACCTCAAAGATGTCGGGCGGAATCAGGCTCGAACCCGGGGGCATAGGTTGTGAGACGGGTGGGACAGGCGGTTCGGTGTTGGATATTGGTTCATTGCCACGTTTCCGCGAAGCTGCTCGCATGGCCTGCATCAGAATATTCACCCCAACCCTTTCTCCAGGGGCATGTCGTTGTGGATCGAAGTTTATCGGGCCCAGTTGACACAGTTCCTCGAATGCCTTGGCAGCCCTGGCTAACTCATCGGTGGGAGACACGGAGCATGACGTGAGGATGGAGTAGGATAAGACCACATGATTTGCGGCTAATTGTTGTTCCTCTGCTGAAGCTATGCTATTAAGAGCAAAATATCTGAGCAGAAACGCGGTCGTGAAGGCAAGCCCCCTGAAGTACACTTTGGGAAATGCCCGTTCCTGTTGTAAGGTTGACACGCCGTGATTATCGGAGGGGTTCTCGTGGTGTCGTGCATTGGCGAGGTAAATGATGCGGAGAGACGTCGAGAACGACAGCTTGAGGAGTATGTCCCGGGCTGTGCTACCTACACGGTCCCTCGAGATCACTGATACATACATTTGTAATTTTGCAATCAAAGTGTTGTACTCGAGCATTCGTGGCCACTGGTCAGGGTAGGACATTCTTAGGCCGTCGAGTTCACGATCGAGAAGATGAAGGATGGAGGAGTCGATCGCGCCATCATTGGCGGTGTGAGCAAGGACATTGGTGAAGTCGGTAATGATCGCTTGCAGTCTAATCTCGCCCGCGAACTCGCGTGGGATAGGATACTCTTGTAGACATGTAGTGACTCTTGCCAGCTCCGACGAGCTGTCTATTATGGCTGGTAGGCCAAGGTGCATACTCAAACTAGACATTATCTGTCAGTATTACTTAGCTCAGAAACTCACGGGGGTTCAATTACATACGAACCGCTCACGTAAAAACATCCAAGCCAGGCAGTCATCCTTTCAAGGGTGCTTCCCGGAAATCCACTTCTGCAGCGGGATGGGTTTGGTGGATTAGGTCGATGAAGGCCTAAGAATAAAGCAGAATTCACAGCAATTCCGCAGTACACCCAACTTGGATCTTCCCTCTGCGACAGTAGCGTGTTAATCAAATAGTCATTTAGGACAGGAGCCAAGTATTGAGGAAGTAACATATGTATAAAGACAGCACTTGGGAGCACTGACCTGCGCGTTCACTGGCATTGGCCACATGCATAATAGCAACAAGGCCCGGATCTTTTGTATAGGCAGCGGCGCTTGCAATGCCTCGGTTCTCACCATGTCTTGGAACGGTCGTATTATCTGATTGAAGAGCTGCTCGAATAAAGGAGTTGTCGTACGTGAGGCTGTGATTATTAAGATGGTCCAAAACAGGAAAGGCGAAGAATGATAAATAGTATTGATATTGATCGAGACAAGCACCGGAAATTTAGGGTGAAAAATGCTCGCGAATCTAAGATTGAGTGTCAACGTGCCTCGGATCATACAGAGAGTAGAACAGACCTCGATTATTGATCAGATGGTACTTTGTTACTTACATTCTGAAGGCTTCAATTGCAGTTGCCGCGCTGATGACGACGCAATCGATCTCCACAGTGTCAACGGGTAGGTCAAAATCATCTGCGGGTATAGCCGACGGAGAATTCCCTGTCATGTCGGCAGAGAAGCCGGAGTCGTCGGTACTTGTCGTCGATGTCGCTCCGGGCCTAAGACCCTGATTTCGGAGTTCATTAAGCTCCTTAGACATAGCCTCTATCCGCCTTTAAGCAAGTTAGTAAGCGTTCATAATAGGAGATGCTCGATATCGCACTTTCTAGCGGGTGTCCGCCGGAAGGACGGGTCCACGATGCATTGCAAATCTCTCGACTGGCATCGACTACAAGGATTTGGGAAGCGTTCCCTGGAATCGCAACGCAACTATAAAGATTTAGCATCATGTCAAGTCAGCATACATCAGGATGGGCGAAACACACTTTGGACTGCTTACACTCAGTACAGGTCCGTACGGCTCTGGGGCCGGGCCAATTTGATATTGCCGCCGCAGTAGCCATGATCGTCATCCGCACCGAGTAATCAAACACCCGAACAGAGTTTATGTAATATTGGAGGAGATCGGAACCAACAACAACTGAGTAGGCATTGATCAAATAGTCCCACAGTGAGCTTGGTCCCTTATATCGTTTGACGATCGGGTATCAATGACGACGGGGCCAACAGAAGAAGCATGGTGTTGCTATTGCATTAATGCTGCCTATATCTTGTGGGGTGTTAGTCCGGGGCGCTGACAATTCCCGTGCTTGGTTCTTCTATCTAGTCCAAGGCGTAGGGCAGAACGGCGACGCGTGGTTGTATAAGTATGAGCCACTGTCTAAATAGGTATGGCAGGGGCCCGCTGCGCACAGGCCTGGCAACCCCCTAACCACCTTCAAACAAGCAGGGAAAAGTTGCTGTCTGGGTTATGAATTAAATCATTCGTTTTCGCTGGTTTGCCGGAGCTCATTACTAACTCTGCTTTTCCAATACATGAACAATGAAGAACGTAAATTTTTTAAAAGTGAGAAAAGGGTATATACTCTGTACTCCTGGGTACTTGATACCCTGGCTTAGGAGTATAAATTGAGAACGTACTTAGCTCAAGTAATCCTGCTAAGGCACCTGCTAGACCTTATCTTAAGCACCACCCACTTGTTCTAATTATGTCCCTTGCTCGTTCCTGGATTTTAAATCTTGTTTCCAAAGCCCTATGAGGCGTGAATGGACAGAGATACGAGAGTGTTAACGGTAACTATCCGCGAGACAAGCTTCGTGTTGACCGTGGCTGAGTTTGTCATCACCCGAGGATTTTCCGTTACTAACACCAATGATATCAGGCTTCCATCCTAGTAAATCGGCTTTCGGCGAACGGATTGTGGACCTCCTTAGATCAGAATATCAGGGGAATATAAGTATACTCAAGGACATGTTTGAAAACAAGTGGACTTGGAACGATTTTAGAAACATTGGGTTGAACTTATCAAGTTTGCACAGCCGTATTCACATGGTAAAAAATGACCCCTTAAAAATCATCAGGGATCAGCTCCAAAAATGTACTAGACTTGCTGCGGCATTGTTAGCGGGAGCTCGGAACTAGCGCTCGGGGTGTCGCCGAAGCGCCTAGAAAGTTTTTGCCAAGCGCGGTAGCCAGTTTTTCGCATCTCGATTGCGACTGTCGCAAGAACCTTTTACGATTTCTGCTTCATAAGCGAATTTAACACCAACATTCGACTTTACCAGGTCTTTTTATATGCGGGCGCGTCACGTATTCTGGTTCGAGGATGAATCCATCGACTAGATGTTTATCGTGGTGACGGGCATTCGTAATGAGACGAAGTATAAGGGTTCGTCATTCTATCATAGATTCATATTCATCCGCATCGTCGCGAAACCGGAACTTCGTATCACATAATCCTTATACATGAAATATACATCGAGCTCAAATCCTTTTATTTTTGCGTTTCTACCCAGCTGCCTTTACCTATATATCCCCCCTGCCCTATGAATGAGAGAAATTCCGCACACAATGCTTGCCAAATCATTTGATTCTAAGATGAAACAAGAGAAATTCCCTTCCTACCCTCACTACGCCCCACGTTTGATGCAATGCCCAAATGAGCTCAGATAGTTCCCTGGTTCCCAACATTATCGAACTGTTGGCTCGACCTAGGTTAGTTTGACTCGGGACAGACAGTAGTATCAACATAACTACTACTCGTGTAGGCGTAAACATAGTCATTAGTGTAGTGGTCATTGCCTCGCCATTGTCCCTATAACATGTCAATGACTTAAATCACAGATATAAAAATAAGGGGAGAGCTCACGTCGTTGGTCGCGTAGCTGGAGTCCCAGGACTGTGTGTACATGGCACAGTACTGACCCTCTGACTGGCCGTTTCTCTGCGCCATATACGTTACGAAGAACTGGCAGATCTTGGGAGTGCCCGTCTCAGGGGGGTGAGCGGTGTTGTACTCATTCTGGGATACGCATGCGGCCGCACATAGACCGACGTCGAAATAACTGGATGTGAAGATCTTAGCGCCCATGTAGGTGTCTTGGCCCAGGCAATTCAAGGGTGCGTTGATCGCTGCATTTCCGAGGAAGACTCCGTTCCAGCCGGCTGGTGGGGATACTGCAGTGCTCGTTAGTTATCGCTACTTGGAGCATGTTCAATGATGTTTCAGGGGCTTCCAGACACTATCTTGGCCCAGAAAGGAAATCTCGTGCTCTGAAAGTTACCATAAAAAAGAAGAGAATGGTTCCGAGAAATTGCTTACTGCTACCCTTCATGTAACCGTTTGACCCGGCGATCACGACGTGGAACTGGTCCCTCCATTGGCCTTCGTTGTTGGCGTTTCCGGCAGAGATGTAGTCGCCCCAGTAGACGCACTTAATGACGGTATTCGACGCAGGGTCTTCACAGCCCGGCCCGGGGACAAAGCTGGGGTCCCGCTCAAAATAAATGTTGAAGCCGGAGCAGGAGTTGACGTTGTTACACCGCCGAGCGCATTCTGCGGTGTCATAGGAGTCAAGCGTACTGAATCCCGAGTAACCGTATGCACTGTTAGAGGCCTTCAAATTGCTAAAAGTCTGGAAGTAGCCGGCTGGCACAGGGGCAGAGTTGGCGGCATTCGTGAAGTCAGGGGAGGCGAGGAACGCCTCGGCTGTGTCAGGGACAGGGACAGGTCCAGCGCCTTTCTCGAGAGGCGAGCAAGAATCATCTGTTCTAGCCGTGACACTGCGCTTAGTCACAGCTTCTACAGGAAGAGGAGTTGCGGTGGCAGCCTGGGTTGCAGCAGGCAAATTATATGAGACTGTATGGGGCTGTTCCTCGATGGAATTGGAGTGAATCGAGGGCTGTGGTGCTGCAGCCAGGAGATCGAAATTAAACAGCTGTCGAGGCAGGAGCGGCGAAGCGCCAGCAAGAGACACCAAGGTGCCTACAAGACAGATACTTGACTTCATGGTGTCGGATTTAAGAAAAGGAACAGGAAGAATTATAGGGATGTCACTGGATGCTTTGAGAAGATGATGGTAAAGAGATAGAACGGACCGGTTTACGAATGGATCATCAACCTTGTTATATAGTCAGTCCACGATAGTCTGCTCGAATTCCCTAAGTTATTTTTCTCAGAGCTGACTGAATGCTAGGTTTCCTCAAGTCTGAGTACTTAGGGGTCTCCGAACCACGTGTCTCCCGGATGGCTTAGCACAACATCATCTTAACCGAGCAAGTAGAGAACTAGTCAAGATTGGTAGCAACTATTGATGTGTTTCCGCGAGGCCGGGATAGCGCTCACAATCACTGGGCAGGAGGTTATAGCTGAAAATCCAAACGATCATGAAGACCGGACCTTCAGCTATAGAGACTAAAATGTTACAGCCTCTACAAAGAATCTTAGTTGGTAGTTGTGATAGCTCAGCAAGCAAAGAGGGCGTGATGGTTAGCTTATTATGATGGAGACGCGTGAGGTTGACCAAAGTACTTGAACCTCATTGGGACACGTCGAATTCCTGCTCAGCTGCCGAGAAAAACGCTAAAGTTTTAATCGAAGCCACCAAAATTATGAGATGAAAGCATCATCTTACTGAGCGAGCCTAAATTGTGAGACATTGAGGCATTTAACGAATGAACTTTGTGCTGGCGTATGATCTGACAAGGGGCATGACGCTTTAACAGTTCATCAAAGAATAGGTAACGACACTCAATTTCAGTCAAGTAATATCGACTGGAATGATAGCTGGTACTCGATAAAGTGCCTCATTCGGCCCTGGCAGCTAGTGAAGCCGATTGAGAGGTCATACTAAGAATCCCATTGCAGGTACAAGAAGGTAGCTTTTCTCGTAAGTAGACCGGGCGATCTTGATTGGGAATATGCTCCGAGCAGCGAATGTACAATCGACAGAGACGGAAGTTTTCAATATCGTTGCAAGATGATAGGTATAGAAGCAAATCAGCTTGGCGGAGCTGAACGTATACTCCGCATTTTAAGATGTGCATCAATTGGTCGACGGGTCCAAATGGCGTCCCAACAGTGCGTCACCTAAGCCTATTCGATCTATTCAGTTCGTGGTCTCCGATGACGAAGCTTGAGTGAGTAACAAGCTGGAATTTGCAAATTCATCTGCATTCTGTTCACCGCCACAAATAAGGGTATAGTGTATAGTTCCATTCTGGGCTTCTGCTGGCGGGAATGTCGAATGATAAATAGCCGCATGTCTCGGCGCCCCGAATGGGATTTGAGATGAAAAGAAAGGACCACAAGTTAGGTTTTCGCCCTGACGATCAGGGCCTGACCGTTGAACGAGAGAACAACACGATGTAACATGGGCCATACAGTTAGGTTCAGCTAGCGCCATGTGGCCTTAGGCTCAAAATCCACTCGTTCGGTAAATGGAGAAGCGGCGGGACCGAGACAGTCATTTGTTTTCGCAAACATAAGGTACAGACTTAAAGAAAACTTGGCCGCTTTGCACAACTGCAAACATACTTGAGATGATCTCGTTCTCTCTGGTCATATATGTGAACTTGACTGCAAAAAATGCGAAGTATATCAGACTGTGATCATGTCAGCTTCACCACCAACCAGCATACCTGTAGGAAAAAGGTAGAACAACCGCGAGGAAAGCTGAAGAGCAACGATCCAATGGGCTTTTAGATATAGCGAAGCGAGGGGCCATCAGGACTTACAGTCACACTTGTCAGGTGACGGCTCCCAAATTAGTATTACTGGATGAGTAGCGGCAGGCAATCAGCCGCAATTTTCAATTTTCCTACAAGTACGTACAAGTTACACTACCCAAGACTAAGACCAGAAGAGTTTGGACTAGTGCGGGGCTTCATGCCGTTGGGCCTTTTGTTATTGTTTAGTGGCGCTTCCGACTATGTAGGGATGGATCACAGGTCATATTATCAAGATAGAAAATAAGTATGCTAATGCTATCATAGTGGGCGTCAACATGCAATGTCATTGCGGCTTTTCATGTTTGGTCACCAGAAGCTATGTATTAGCTTAGTAGTAATAAGAGAGTACCTATGCCTATAACAAGTTGCAGTGCCTGATACCTGTACGCATTGCGATGAGTATGTTATTTGTTTATGGTAACTCACTTAAATATAGTATAGAGTAGATCTCAAAGCGCCGAGTCAGCGGCAAAACCTTATCACAGAAACCAACAGACATGCCGATCCCCCAGATGCAAGGGATGCAGGTAAGCAGAGCCCCACGGCCACTGCACTGACTTATTGTGACATGCAAACCTTACCTAAAGTGTTGATCGCATTTAGTCTCTCATAAATTGTCCTCTAGGGTCAAGTTTATTAACAGTGAATAAGGCAGAACTTTTACTTGTTACTGCCGCATCAGCAGTTATTGTTAATGTATAAGACACAATGATTTCAAACAATCTCTCACAGGTATTCAGCAAATAGCCGCTCTCACTGGTAAGACTCATTTAGTGACCAACCATTGCCAGGTACCCACTAAAATCAGAAGTTAATGAACCAACAATAAGAACAATAGCCACATATGCAACCAACAACCCGTTTTGAATCTCAGCAAGGGGTGGTCAAGTTGATAAATGTTAATGAATATATAAACCAGATCAAATCTCTATTGCTCTCATTAATTCTTCTATGATTCTGTAAAATTATTCAACCCTACAGTGCACGGACATATGCTGCTGCTTATGTGACCGGATTCAGTAATCATTGGGAGATTGACAGTATCTGATTGGTCCCAGCACTACGGCTCAAGCATCAAGTATCAAGCACGGACTACAAGTCGACGACGCAAACGTCATACTATGAATAGCAGTCAGTAAATCAAACCTTGAAAGACAAACAAGTCATTATAATAACATACTCGAACACAAATAGAATAAGAGAGTGAATAGCTGGAATATCCAATTTACACGTATTTAAGGATAAAGCTCACCAGAGCACGGATCAAGAACTTTTGCGGTCAAGGCGCTTAAATAACATCACCTTTTTCTTCTTCTGTTTCTTCATCTTCATTACTTCTTGCTTCTTGGTCAGACTATTTAGGCTGCCTTCAAATTATTGCGCCAAGATGCCAAAATGCAAGAAAAACACGGCGCGGGCTCAACAGCGAGCTGAAGCCAAGACTCATAGTTGCAATCAGCAAAATACGAGCAAGACATCTCAACTCCCCGGTTCCAAAAAGAAACAACATCTAGTTCAATCATCACTCGAAAACTCCCTGGACTCCCCTAGCTCATCAACCCTCGGCACCCTTTTCGCCAACCTGCCGGCAGAGCTTCGTGCCGAGATCTTCGCCTGGCTCCTGGTACGGCCTGTGAAATGGTCTGCAGAACACGAGGCAGAATGTCCCTTGCGCAACCCAGAGCTGACGAGTTCGCCATTTGAGGATATCCGGCCGTGCATGATTCCCAGCCGAGAGACGTGTCCTCTGGCGTATTATGGCGTTCCGGCCTCCCGGTGGCGCAATCGCAAGAAGCCTGTCTTTATGGACCCCTGGCGTAGCCAGTGGGCGCCAACTATCACGAACGAATTCTTGTGTTCTGTTTGTTGGGATGCTAGGTTCCGCTCTCACCGCGCGCCTCGTATCGATAGCCTCCCTTGTCTCTGTGCAAGAAAACGACGCGATGGACTTGCTACGCTATTGGTTTGTAGGGAGTGGTATGAAGAGGGCGCGAGGGTACGTATTTCGGCTAAAATAGCTCTCAAAAATAATCTGCTAACGAAGCCAGGTACTATACTCGCGTAACACGTTTGCGTTCGCAACTCCAGGGGAATGCGCCGAGTTCTTTACCAATTTAAACCCACGGTGGTCCGCCCTTGTTAGCAAGGTCAGCTTGCTAACTCTCGTGCCTGTCCGTGAGGATCTTGAGTCCGCGGGAGAAGAGCTCGAGACCGCTTCTATCGACGCAAAAGAGCTGCGCAAGGCGTGGTCCTTATTGCGAAAGCTCCCAGCTCTCAATGAGTTAGAGCTTGACTCTCTATTCCTGACACGCCCCGGCTGCGTGCGGGTCTTCCGCTGGAAGCCGCTTAAGAATCTTCGCAAAATCGAATTTACGCAGTCTGTACCGATGCTTCTCACCGAAGCACCGAGGAATTTTGTTTGGCCACGACGGGCACTCCGTGAAGTAATTGAGGGTAATGAATTTTCGATGGATGTAGCTAGGGGTATCAAGGGCTTGCGATATGGCTGGGTGAAGGGAGCAGATCGGGGTGATCGAGAAGCAATTGTCAATGAACAGATACGGTATGGTGCCAGATTCAAGACGAGCGTGGTCCGGAATGTGGGTAATGAGGAAGAACAAATGAGATTTGTCTAATGGTTACGAAAACAGCTTGGGATAATAGCGAATAACAGGTAGCGAGTAACAGAGAGCGAATAGCATTTTGAGTCACTCAAACCTTTAAGCCATCCGTCTAAGCTGAGAAAAGCATTTCAACAGATCATTTGACGTACCATAGGATGGAATAAGGCTAGTCCACTTATTACGGAAATCCAAATTTCACTCAATTTTTGTGTAAGGCAGATGCTCCTACTATCGTTCTGCAAAGAATGGCCCTTCAAGATAAAGGGTGATTTTGGTTATATACAAACTATGCCATTATATATATACTGTAACTATAGATACACAGGTACCCCCACCCATGTATAGATATCGTAACTATATATATAATGATACTTCATAACTAACGCTTTTTTAATTTACAGTCATAACACCAACGGGCAAACTACTGCCTGTCTCCGAGCAGTTCTCTCCTAAACGTCTGCAGTCAAGGGAATGGTAGCACTAACAGGGCTGCTAGGGAGCTCCTTTCTAAGTGACTGTGCAAACGACGATCGACGTCGCATTGATGGACCTTTGAAATATATGATGAAAGTTGCCACGACCAATATGAGACTGATACAGGCAAGAACAGAATTGGCAGTTTGGAGAGCAAACTTGCCATGGAATGCGTTATAGTATGGGCCTGCAAGCCAAGTCAAGATGCCCGCCAAGAAGTCGCGTGCGAATCCATTACCCCCAGTGGCGGACGCTGAATAGGGGCCGTAGGCCGCTACCATATAATCAATCGTTGCCATGTAGATGGTATAATTGGCAACGCCGATAAGTAAACATCCGAGCATCGGCGTGAACCATGGAACAGAAGCGGTGCTCGCCCATGCGAATATGAGCAATCCGATAGGAAGGCAGGGTGCGGTATAAAGCAGCCACCACATTCGAGATTCGTATTGGGCATGTTCACAGCTTGGGTTTTGAATTCGGAGTTGTCGGTTGCGTCGAATGACGGGGATAAAAAGGACATATGCCAAAATGTATGCGACACCAAACGAGGTGAAAGCCTAATGTACGGTTAAGAGATGATAGAGTGAGTGGGTTTAATCGGAACAACTCACTAGTCCGGTCTGAATAGCTGAAAAGTTCCATAATCTGAATACTAATCCGAATGACTGAATTTGCATAAAGATCAAAGCATCACTAAAACCAGACAGCGCCGATAAAACTAAAACAATAGGCTCTGTGATGAACATGCGGAAAGGCCGAAGCCATATGGTTAGCATCTCTCGAGGCATCAGGTATTGCCTCCATGTCTTATGATCGGTTGGGCCAGATGCTCTAGGCATGATCCCACTCTTACGCAGATACTTGGCGTGAGCATCGAGACGCACGGTATCGCGAGTTTCTGGTACTAGAACAAGATGAAGAATTTGAACGAAGGCGCCAAAGGCCAATTGGATCCAAATGGTCCATCGCCACTGCAGGTACGTCTCGACGAAACCGCCGATGATGGGACCGACAATGGATCCACCGACAGAAGATAAAACAATAAAAGCAAGAGGATACTCTTGTTCCTCCGCCGGAAACATATCTGCCACCATGCCTAGCGTGACGCTACCGCCAGCGGAGAACAGTCCACCAAAGGCACGACCGACGAATATCGACGTGATGCCATTGGGTTTCGCTAGGCCTACTGGTAAACAGCAGAGATTGACGAGGAAAAGTGAGCCCTGGAGGACAAACTTGCGTCCAAGTTCCTCGGACCAGGGTGCCCAACTAATTAGAAATATCAGCAACTGGGAGAGAGCACGTGAAAGGCATAGATCAACTAACAGCTCACAGCCAAAGGCATAAGTAATGAGGAAGACGGCAGCGCCGGTGACGGTCGTTTGCCGGCTGACATTGAATTCCTTTGCAATTCCAGTCTGTCCATTTGCATACAGAGAGGTGTT
Source organism: Xylaria cubensis (assembly GCA_022385715.1). NCBI lineage: Eukaryota > Fungi > Ascomycota > Sordariomycetes > Xylariales > Xylariaceae > Xylaria > Xylaria cubensis. Next base: position 10,920 of record MU279157.1, on the reverse strand, counting down.
GAAATTCATGGAAGTCTGGACAAGGAAAATGATGGTGAGGATCATCCACTTCTTCCAAGTTGCAAAGCTCAGAGCAAGAACCTCTGGGTTAGTCTCTTGGGTGATGATATACTGCACATTGCATTCCGGTGGAGTGATGACAGATGCCAAACTATCGTCAGAAGAAGGCACGGCTACGACTTTCTCATTGGGAAATATACCATCTCCTACTAAAGGGGAACCAAGTTCCGGCAACGGTGAGGATGACATCTTGAGGCGTGTTGAATGACCCTGGTATGTAACAGTAAAATAATATATATATAATATATATTGTGATGTACAGGCACTGGAGGGGAGCGAAGTCCGAATCCAACGGAAGGGGGAGGAGGGGAAGGGAATGAGGGTGGAGGCCCGTATCTTCCAAGTATTTCCCCGGCACGAGACGGGGGGAGCAGGTTCTTAAGTAGACCCAGGAACATTTAGCGGAGGTTGATTAGCGAAGACTGAAGTATACAGGTCTGGGGAAGCACGGTAGATACTACCCCCCGGACTGGGATCGACTCCTTTAAAGTTTCTGTCATGCAGGCCGAGCCCCGCGAACTGGACAAAGTACGGCCAATTCAGCCATCGTGATCACTCCAGGAGTTCATAGAAAAGTTCGACAAAATGGCGTCTCGCCACGGGTTCAAACTGAGAATTTCGGAGCAGCTGCTTGTAAAATCACCAACGAGAGGAATGGGATAAGCTGAATAGTAAACTAAACAATTGGAAGCTATCTCAGTTTCTGTCAAAGTAGAAATCCAGCAATACTCATTTTGCTAGTATTCAAAAAGCTTAAAAGTATAAAGCTCACCTAATCTATGTCATATGATCCCATCATGCATGATTTCGGGGCCATCTGGACCAGCGGGCAGCAGGCATGATCAGGGTAACGCTGGATTATGAAGCTATATGGGCAAGCCGTGACGCACGGAGTCATTGTAGCTGAAGTCTAATCAATTCGTTAACATCGTGAATAAAACATCATCACGGGTCTAATCTCAGAGTCTTCTATCATAGATCATAGGGCACCAAGGAGCAAGTCTTTGGGGGCATTGGGAGAAATAGAAGTAGATGTTGAGGATCAGCGGCCATAGCGATCGACAATGCAGACTATTTCGCCGAAGTAGACCAGATTGTGCATAAAACTATGTTGAGCTTGGAAAATGATATCTCCGCCATGGTGAATGTTTGGTGTGCCAGGAAGACCGCTGTTGATCTAGACTTCCGGACATCCATTTATGAGAGGGGTATTGAACAATCCCGAAAATTTGACCAGCTTAGCACCGACATTCTGGAAAGCTAAGGCACAGTCATGATTAACTAAACCATGACAGTAATATCTAGTCTAGTTAGGTAATACCTTGCTGGCTATATATCTCGAAAAGTGTCGTAGAAAAACTCGTCACCAGCGACATCATTGTGGTCCCCAATTCAGACCGGTTCTCAATTGTGAAATCCTCTTGCCTACGTTATTCTTTGAACATGGGCGCGAATTTGAAATTGTCGTTGAAGTTCAATAGAGAAGATGCTGCTAAATGCACATCGTCGGTGCCGAGGGGGCTATGGTCGTCTCTCAGGGGTTAGGGGGTAATAAGGTCGCGATAAGTGCATCTACTGTTTTATATGCATAAACCGTATTAATACCTACCTAGGTAATTATCGATGTCAGTCCCATCTGATACTTGCATAGGAAAATAAAGCATAATGTCTGACTGATAAGATAAGGCCCATACTTCTTCAGCCACATTGAATGCGCAGGCGCGGTGGCAGCCCCAAAACTTCGCCGCTCTATTCTTATCGGGTGACGATACCTCTTTCAATTCCGGCCGCCATCGCGCAACTTGCTACGAGCGCGACGAGCATAACGAACACCACCATGCCGCCCCAAATTAAGCAAGACCTGAACCGCTCAGGCTGGGAGTCCACCGACTTCCCGTCTGTCTGCGAGAACTGCCTGCCGCCGAATCCCTACGTCAAGATGCTCAAGGAGGACTATGGTGCCGAGTGCAAGATCTGCACTCGGCCGTTCACCGTCTTCTCCTGGCCCGCCGACCGCGCTCATGGCCGCAAGAAGCGCACTAACATCTGCCTGACCTGCGCGCGCATGAAGAACTGCTGCCAGTGCTGCATGCTAGACCTGCAGTTCGGCCTACCCATCCAGCTGCGCGACGCCGCCCTCAAGATGGTCGCGCCCGGCCCTTCCAGCGAGATCAACCGCGAATACTACGCACAAAACAACGAGAAGGCGCTAGAAGAAGGGAAGGGCACAGAGGAATACGATAAGGCAGACGAGAAAGCCCGTGAGCTGCTAAGGCGGCTAGCAACCAGCAAACCGTATTTCAGAAAAGGACGGGCTATCGAGGATGGCAGCGCATCATCAAGCGCTGCTACGGGAGGCGCTTCTAGCGGGAATGCAGCTGTCGGTGCTGGAGTTGGAGGTCCCGGTCCGATACGAACACGCGATACCCGAGCAGCCGTTGCGGCCGGCGCTCGACCCGGGCGACGACCGTTTCCGAGCGCGTCTCAGCTACCACCCGGCCCGAAGGACTACATACCTCCCGACGACAAGTCTATCATGAGTCTATTCGTGACGGGCGTCGAAGACGATCTGCCCGAGTACAAGATTCGCGACTTTTTCAAGGAACACGGCAAGATCAAGTCATTGATCTGCAGTCACATGTCACATTGCGCCTTCATCAACTACGAAACGAGAGAAGGGGCCGAGAGGGCGGCCGAGGCCTGTAAGGGACGGGCTGTTATTGCAGGCTGCCCCCTACGGGTTCGATGGTCACAGCCCAAGCCGATTGGCACCATGAATCGGGAAGAGAGAGCTGAAATGATTCGAGATGGACGATCTGCATTCGCAGACCAGCGAAGAGGCCAAGGAGGCCGGAGGACGATCGAAGGAGGAGGACAAGAGGACTCTGAAGCCCCGCAACAGGAGGTAGCGAAGCTGAGTGCCATCGCCGCGCCTCCTGGGGCTAGCGACGTCAACTATGCGAGCTTGGCTGGCGACTAGGGGTATGACTTGAAATAGATGAATCGGGTATGCATCAATGGTGTTCGGCGTAAGGATCAATCCAAGGGCTCTGTTTTATCACTGTACAGTTGCTTTCTCTGCGTAGCGATTCGATATGATATCAGAAAAGAGAAGTCATGGTCATGCATTTAGTCGGTACACTGGGTATCATAATATAATACAGGTTTTTATGAGGGTGGCGATCCGTTTCGACCCTCATCAACTGCTGCAACACTTGCCACCACCGTTACCGGCGATCTTGATTGTCTCGTTGTCGCCTCGTTCCGTTTCCTCGTGTATTCGTAACTCTATCTGTTTGTTAGTACATGGTATTGGAGGGACGATGTTGGCCGGCACGGACTGTATCGATCGCCATCTTTCTTCCCCTGCACGACGTTCTGCCGTAATATCGTGGCAACTTCCTCGGCGTGCTTTACAGCGGCGGGAAATTCGGGATTCGAGGGCTCGAGAGCAGCATTCGCGCGAAAACCCTCACGTATCGATGATCGAGCAGCGTTTAACATAGTAATATCGCCTATTATACATGTCATGTTAGGTGATGATCAAAAAAAGACTATCGACTACCGGCGGAGGGTGTCACTGGTTAGAACCCACCTTGAAAGGCTAACCGAGCTGCGCGGAGAAGATTTCTATACGCTGGGGGAGCTGTGGACATCTTGTATGATGAAATTGATAGGATAAAATAGCAGGGGAAGAAGACTAGTAGGAATTACGAGTGTGGTTGTTCGAACGAAGCTGGCAATTGTAATTGTTGATCTGAAGCTTGTGAAAATCGAGGATGCGTTAAGTGAGTACTGCGATACCCCATAAATAATTATTTTCCTAAAATTCTATTGGTGAGTCGGTGCTTATTGACTGGAATGCCGACGCTAGTTTTCAATTCAAAAAATAAAAAAGTGCCAAAACTGCCCCACGTTCCGTGCTCTCACTGTTGATTTATTGTCGCCATCACCACCTCCTACAAACGTCGCAGTGAGTCGGAGTCTACTCTCAATAGAATGGCTGCAGCTACAGTATCGCGGCCCCTGCCCTCATTGCCCGAGGGCTGGGCTGCCGAGAAGGACTTCAAACCCGTCGGCGCTATCACCGCCTCGACTCAGCGCACCATCGAGCCCGTTGGCCCTCACTTCCTCGCCCACGCTCGCCGTGCCCGACACAAGCGCACTTTCTCCGAAGATGACCGCATCCAGGCCCAGGAGCGTGCCCAGAAGATTGAGAAGGACGATGAGAGCGAGGAGAGCGAGCCCGAAGACCCTATGATGCTGCAGCGCGAGGCCAAGGACTGGAAGGTAAATCTTACACACATTCCTCAACCCACACAAATGTGTCTACCTACAGATATACACATAAGAATACTTGTGCACAAACTTATCAGCCACCGTCTAACCCGCATATTATGCAGTCACAAGACCACTACCAGGTACTCGGTCTGTCCAAGTACCGCTGGAGGGCCACCGAGGACCAGATCAAGCGCGCCCATCGCAAGAAGGTCCTGAAGCACCACCCCGATAAGAAGGCCGCCCAGGGCAGCACCGAGGATGACAACTTCTTCAAGTGCATCCAGAAGGCTACCGAGGTGCTCCTCGACCCCGTCAAGCGCAGACAGTTCGACTCAGTCGACGAGAAGGCTGACGTCGACCCACCCACTAAGAAGGAGGCCGCCAAGGGCAACTACTACAAGCTCTGGAGCCGTGTCTTCAAGTCTGAGGCCCGTTTCTCCAAGTCACAGCCTGTGCCCATGTTTGGCGACGAGAACTCCACTAAGGAAGACGTCGACAACTTCTACAACTTCTGGTATAACTTCGACTCGTGGCGTTCATTCGAGTACCTCGACGAAGATGTCCCCGACGACAACGAGAACCGTGACCAGAAGCGACACATGGAGCGCAAGAACGCCAACGCCCGCAAAAAGAAGAAGGCCGAGGACAACGCCCGCCTGAGAAAGATGCTAGATGAGTGCTCCACCGGTGACGAGCGCATCAAGAAGTTCCGACAGGAGGCGAACGCGGCCAAGAACAAGAAGAAGCTGGACAAAGAGGCTGCCGAGAAGAAGGCCAAGGAAGACGCGCGCCTCAAGAAAGAAGCCGAGGAGAAGGCTGCCAAGGAAGCCGAAGAAAAGGCCAAGACAGACCGTGAGGCTAGCAAGAAGGCCAAGGAGGCCGCCAAGAACGCCCTCAAGAAGAACAAGCGTGTTCTGCGAGGCTCCGTCAAGGACGCCAACTATTTCGCTGGCGGCGACGCCTCGCCGGCGCAGATCGACGCCGTCCTCAACGACGTCGAGCTTGTGCAGGGCAAGATCGAGGCCGACGAGGTGGCTGCCTTGGCCGGCAAGCTTAACGGCCTCACTGTTGCCGACGAGATCAAGGGTGTCTGGAGCGCCGAAGTCAAGCGTCTCGTAGACGCTGGCAAGCTCAAGGAGGGAGAAGCCAAGAATCTGGTGTAGAGACTCTGTCTCGGACTTGGGTGTTCCATGTTTACTACTAGATATCAAGGTTTAGACGCTAAATTGGCACAAGCTATAGACACCATACCATACACCATGACAATGACCATCATCGTCCTCATTCAAAGCACTCTTGGTCTAGTGATCTCTATTTACCTCGGTGATATTGCCTGTGTAGCAAGAAGAACAGCTGGCTAATATCCCGCTTAGTCCTCTTCCTTCCAAATCCTCTATAGCCATTAGCTGAACTCTGCTCGCCGACCCCTTTGAGTAAGACTACAGGCGAAAATCTCTTTTATTGCTCACAGATTGAGCCTGGCATAGACGTACAGGTCTAATATGAACGCTATGGTAAGTTATTGTAAGGCAGTTGCGTAATCAGTGACATCGGTTCTTGCTCGCCTTGGCTGAACTCGAAAGGAGAAAGACCGACTTTGACAGTCTCACTACTGCTCAAGAAGGACCATACCTGCAGACAACAATAGCGGCGAAGCGTCCCTGCCGTAAGTAGAAGCTGCCTACTAACACTGCCATACTGAGTATACAGGTACCTGCCTACCCAAAATTAGAAAGCAGGAGATGAGATCTTGTTCACCGTATCACTCACATCAAAACAGGCAGACACCAACACGAGCATCAATAAATACCATTGGTAGCATCAAGACGATCACCAACTTTAACACCAATTTTATCACCGACATCAACAAGATGGTATCACTATCTTCTCTTCCCAACGAGGTCCTCGAGATCATCGTGGATCTGCTACACGATTCAAGCTCCCCTTACACCCTTCGCTCTTTGTCTTTGGTGAATCGTACGTTCCGGTCCATGGTGCACTACAGCCATCACAAAGTGCTCCGTATACCTCCGTTTTTCAACCCCGAGGGCTTCGACGTCAATCAAAGCAGCTTTCTGAGCACCTATCTTCATTCCCCCGCAGTTCGATTCATTGAGCTTGACTTCAGCGGCCATGATAACGACGCGCTGACGTTTCTCTGGAATGCTGTGTGCCAACTTGTACCAACGCTGAAGGGCTTGCGATACATCCACGTCCCCATTCCCGTCGCCCCGACACCTGCCAACGCCGAGAGTTTCAGCTCGCCTCTAAAGACGTTGCTTACAGCACTACGACAACATTCGCCCCCGGTTAGAGTAGATGCACAGCTAAGGGACCCCCGCTACGGCTTTGCTCCGCTACGAGTTTTCCGTCGTTTCAGTAATCTGTACGCCCTCGAATTTATTATATACAAGAGCCCGGACTTCGGAACCATCCCGAACAAAAGAAAGACCCCGGAGATATTACTGATACTCAGAACCATTCTGATTACTTGTAATAATCTCCGTATTCTAAAACTTTACACTCGTACTGTCCAGGACCAAACCCGGATGACGTTCACGTCTTATCAACCAACATATATAAATGAAGAACGGCCCCCACGCCTGGAACATCTGGAACTTCAAAACTCAGGCGGTTGGGAAGTCTGGCGCATACCTGACACTCTATTAAGTCAAGACTCCAACGAGCCACCGACAGATGACGACAATAGTTGGGCTGAAGAGTTCTTTGACTGGTCGAGATTAAGCCATCTACGAATCAAGGAGGCGAAATTGCTTCCGTATCTGACCAAAAAGTTGACAGCTCTTAAATCATTCGAAGCCCCCAACGTATCAGGCTACCAGCGCCACGTTGTGAGGAGATTCTTTACATGTTTACCATCCAGATTAGAATGCATCAAGATTCCATTATTGACCTTCCTCCCTATGGGATGCCTCGTGAGATATAGCTGTACTTTAAGGGCGCTTCATTTCACACATAGCTCGATGTTGTACCAAGGATAGGATTTGACGACCAACAAGATTCGGGTGATTTGTTCTTTATGTCCTTGCCTCGAGGAATTTGAACTGTCCGTACGTCGCGGAACCAAGTGGCCAAAGGATAAAATGGAGGCGCTCGCCATATTCCCCAAGCTCAGGTCCCTGACGATTAACACACGGTTCGTTGAGGTTAATGTATCCTCCATCGATCCCACTCCTGCAGATCTCGCTCGGCCGTTTATCACGTTCGGAGAGGTCAAACATCTATACAGACGGTTCACTGGTTCCGGATACAGAAATCAAATCAGACGGCTATGTGTGCGATGCTACACCCCTGAGTGGAAGTCTTCGCAGTGGTGGGAGGAAACGTTCAAATGCCCCTACTACCGGTACTTAGAGTTCAACGCCGAGCCGGTTGAGCGCGATGACGAGGCGGCGCGGGGTCTAGTTGATGTCACTTGTCCTCAGGTCGGCGCGGCCGCAAACAGACTGTACAGGGAAATCAACAAAACAGGGAAACGCCCGAGAGACGTCATGATCCCCTATCTCTGGCCTCTGGATTTCCACCTGCCGTACTGGGGCCCGTCTCTGAATATTGATCTCAGTATTTGGTATCGAGTGTTGTTCCAGAATGACGGATGGGATTTGGGTATTGATGCGGAGGAGGGAGTTTATGAATATGAGGGGGTGATGACATTGGGCCAAACACCGGTGGATTCCGTGGATGAATGGGGTGATGATAGGGCGAATCAGGAGGATGAGGAGTGATTGAGTTTTTTTTTTGAAGCATACCGCAGTTGGCGTATCGTTAAAAATATTCAAGTCCCAATAGCAAGTTGAGTATAAATAATCTTTTTGACCAAGACTAATCATAATCATATGTGTTCTACATGATCTAGGGGTTAATGACTACCAAGGACATGAAGAGAAAGTAATTAACTGGGCGGAATTACAGATGCTCATATTTCTAATGAAGTACGGGTAGTTTTTAATGACATAGCTAATGAAAAAGGAGCTATTATAGACGTATTCAATATAGGGAGGTGGGTGGTTAGGGGTTTCGCTGAGAGCGGATTTCACTGGCAACATAGCCACTTACAATTAATTACATACCTGGTTTACCACTCAGGTTTCTGATGCATTTATCGTTGATATTCTACGAACCTATTCAATTAACTTGTGTTCTATTTGACCAAGCGGTTCCCTATTGATTTTGCTGATATTCAGTAGCCTTGGGTGCGTATACATGCTTAGCTAGGACTGAGGGATAAGGAAGTTACCCAGACCATTTCACCACACTCTTGTATGAGTTGTAATTACTGAAGACCTCGTCAAATTCTGTGTCATGTAATGCCGGTACTGATTACTACAAATGGCGCTGTTTGATTATCATGTCGGCGAATGCTACCTTATTGAAGCGTTTATAGATGCGTGCTAAATTGATATACCTAGGTCACTCTGCTGGGCAGCTGGAGCCTTAGATAAGGCGGTAGGCTAGCTAGCTAATGTTCGTCTGAGGATTGATTTGATTGATCGATTAGAGAATGTCTTGGTTAAAAGCAATGTGACAGAATTCTTTGGAAAAAGTCAACGAAAGGCACAACAAACGGTGGTTGAGTGCCAGCTAGTACTTATATTAATACCCATGAAAACCTCCTTCCTATTGTGCTCCACACCGCAAGTATGGAATTGTCTATATCAACCTATCCCTATGTATGTGGATAGATAAAGTGCCTTATATAGATATGGACTGGGAAGACTCATGTCTCCTAGGCTCTATTAGAGGAGGTAAACCTTTCCGTATCTAAGACTCATCAATATTGTGAATCCCCTTGGGTATTCTTTGATATAATAAAAAGGTATTTTCTACGGACAGATACATATGAGAAGGTAGCGAAAACTAATTTAAAGGGCTAAAACGGGTCTTATAGGTGACTAAGTTGCGAGATCGCCTTTGAACCCCCATGCATTGCATGCATAATGAATAGCCTCTTATTGGCTGAGTGTCAGGCACAAATGGCTCCAGAGCGAAGAGGGGTCTTGGATGGATTCTTCGGTAACTCACTACAGGGAGGCCTACCAGCCCCTTATGTAGGTATTTATCACCTTGATATTGACTATTTCTACGTGTGCGCTGCTGGATATATTTACTATGTGGACTAAATTTGTAGGAATTGAGATTGAAGGTTTGCCATATAGACTGATAGGTAAGATTAGGTAGCTTACACAGGGATAAAAGCTAAGAGTTGGGCGGAATGCTGTGATAGTTAAGAATTTCGTGGGGATTATGATGATACCCCTTGTAATCCTTTAAACCAAACCTTGGAAGATTTCCTATAGTACATACCTAGGGGGGAAAGGAGTTCTCTAGAAATCGTTCCGCAAGTATTAAGAAAAGCGAATCTAAGAATTACAGAAAGCCGATCGATTACTTAATTAAGTTAAAATTTTATAACGCCGGAAATCGACTTTTAAGAATTGCTTAACACGGCATTTATAATTATACAATTAAAATATAGACCAGAAAGCGCAAGCGTTTATCTTAACAATTACTACGAGTTATTAGAATTACCAGAGGCTGAAATCATTACCAGCAGTCCGTACGATTAAGCGTAGCCATACTTTGCAATAGAACATTTACTGGCAAGCTTTGTGTAAGCCTTCAATCGCCCCCCATTATTTCTAGCACCTGTAATCATCCGGCCAAGCTTTCTAGAAACCTCCCCCCACCCGCATATGTACCTAAGATTCATGGTGGCAGTGCGTATGAGGGGCAATAGGTCACATTCGTGCAACATCATTAGCACAGCCCAATTGCGGTAGCATGAGATAGTCGCTTTACATAGGGGGAGGCTGAGTTCATGAGCTTCAGATGCTCCGGCTAATGAGGCTCTACTTTGCTACCAATTGTCCTTCGTAATCATAATATTTACGATCAATACAAGAATTCCTTGAATATTTCCTTGATATTGAAATCAATTTACGATGCTACGCTGGCATTGTGAAGACTGCCCTGGACCGTGGCTTCAGTTTCGAGAAGAATTAGTCGAATGTGTCACGGAACGCTACGGAGACCTTCCAAAAGCTAGGGGTATAAGGCACGGGCCCTTAGCCCGCACGTATATATACTAGCTACGAAATCTTTATTATATAAATAGAACTTTTCCTTTTTATATAATAATAATAAGTTAATATTAAAGTTATTAGCGGTATAAACTATAATAGTTTATTATATTTAAAAAAGTAAAATATTATTAAAAAGACTTTTTTAAAAATTTTATTATTATTTTACTTTTGTTTTTAATATTATTAAAACATTATAAAATTATTAATATTTATTAATTTTATTAAAACATTTATATTTATAACTTTATTTTTTTTAGTTAATAATTTTATATTTTATAATATTATTAATAAATTTTTTAAATTAATTAAAGCAATAAATAATTAAAACATAAACATATATTATTTAAGTAAAATATTTTAATTAAATAAAAATATATTAATTTAATTTTAATAATTATTTAATATTATTTTAAATTATATTTAATTAAAATATAAAAACTTTTAAATTTATAAAAAAAACTTTATTTTAATATAT
>MU279156.1:0-28899 GCA_022385715.1 Xylaria cubensis | reverse complement strand
CTTTTTTATTAAAAACTTTTTAAATAAAATATTAAAACTATTAAAAAAAATTTAAACTTAAACTTTAATATATTTTAATATATTAAAAATTTAAACGTTTTAAAAATAAGTTTTTAAAAATAATATTATTAATAATAATATATTGCTTTAAAATTAGCAAATATTATATTATTATTTTATTAAAAAATTTAAACAAATAATAAAAAAATATAAATATTATTTAAAATATTTTTATAATTATATTTTTTAAATAAATTATATTATTTAAAAATAATAATTAAAAAAATATATAACTATTTTATATAAATAAATAAAAATAATAAATTATTATAATTTAATTTATAATATAAAAAATAAAATATTATTTTTTAAAAAAAATATAAAAAAAATTTATAGCTTATAAGTTTTAATTATAATAAAATAAATAATTATTAATTAATATTTATAATAATTTTTTAATATTTTATAATTTATTATTTAATTATTTAATTATTTAATTAATTAAAATTAAAAAAATATATAAAGCTTTAAAAATTTTATAAATAATTTAATATTTAAAATTTAAAAAGATTTTAGTTTTTATTTATATAATTATTATTTTAATTATTAAACAATAAAATAATTATAATTATAAATTATTATTAATTATAAATATATTTTATATTTTTTATTAATTAAAATTTTTTAAAAAGATTTTTAAAAGTTATAATTATAAAATATTTAATTAAAAGTTTTAATTTTATAAATATATAAAATATTTTAAACAATATATAAAAATAAAATTTAAAAACCTTTTATTATTAATTTTAATAAATAAGCAATTTATAAACTTATTTATTATTAAAAAAATCTAAATAAAAAAAAATTAAATTATTAATAAATAAACTTAATTATAAATTTTATAATTATTTTAAATTTTAATTACTTTTTATAATATTAATAAAACTAAAACTTATTTTAATATATATATTTATTTTTACTAATACTTTTTTATTTTTTTTTTAATTTATATTAAAATTATATTATAAATAATAAAAAAATATATTAAAAGCTATTAAATTTATTAAAAAAAATACTTTATAAACTATATTATTATTAAAATATATATATATTTTTATAAAAATTATTTAAGTTTTATAATTTATTAAAAATAAAATATTTATATTTTATAAATAATTTAATAATTTTTAAATTAATTTTATAAAATAACTATTATTTATATATTTTAATAATTAATAAAGTTAAATATAGTTTAAAAAAAATATAATTATATTTAAAATAGCAAATTAAACATTTTTAGCTTATTAAATTTAAAAAAAAACAAACTATTTAATTAAACTAAATAATTAAAAATAAAAAGTATTAATTAAATTATTTAAAAAATATTAATTAATAAAAACTAATATAATTATAAAAGTATTAAATCTAAAACATATATTATTTTTATATATTTCTTTTTATAATATATTTATTTTTTTATATTAATTTATTTTTATTTTAAATTAAAATAAACTAAAAATATTTTTTTTTTAAATTAAAAAAATTTAAAATAATATAAATACTTTTATTTATATAAAACATTATTAAAAAGTTAAAATTTATATAATAAACTAAAAAATAAAAATATTATTATAATTAATATTATATATACTTAGTTATATATTTTTTAGTTTTTTATATATTAGTACTTAGTTTTTTAATTAAATTTATTATTAATTTTTTTTATTTTTATATAATTATTTATTATTTTGTATAATTATATAAATCTTTATTAATTTATTTAATTTTAACTAGTTTAAAATGCATAATATTTAGATTTCTTTTTAGACTAGGGTTTACGGTTATTGCAGTTACCCGTGGCCGTTTTAATATATACGAGTGGGGAATGATGTGAGGGAATAGGAGTTCCTCACAAGGTGAACTCGATTGAAGACCCCCTCTGAAAAGGCATAGAGCGCCGGCTACAGCCCACTGCCGAGGCTGAAACAAATTATAGAATTTGTCGGCTTAGTTTCGATTTTTCATTCAGTGGCGTTACCATCCTTCTCTTCGCGGCCCTGAGATCGAGCTTCATCCCTCTTTAACTCGGCTAGGCGTTGGATGCAAACGGCAACCAGAGCGTCGAACTTTGCTGTATCTGGTTGAGCAGGCCTGGGTGATACTTTGGGAGCCTGAGATGATTTTGGAGCACTTGGCTTATAGTCGAGCCAAATATTATCACCGGCCGTTATGCTGGGGCTGGATTTCATTTTGTCTGGCATAGTGATAGTATTGTCTAAGATGATAGGTAGGCTGTAATTGGGTAAATGATAAAAGATGTGGTCACTAAAGGAAGAAAATTAGAGGCAATATCTGCACAGCGTTGGAATATTTATACACCAAGAATCTATTGAGACTGATTATGGGGTATTAGTATAAACAAGAGAGAAACCTTATTACTGTGTAAGAGTAAACATTGGAAAGTTCATCTCATACGTAAGACCGTGAACTAGTGTTTGCTAAGAATTTTACATTTACATGAATCCCGAGAGTTAATCATAAATCCATCAATGAGTTAATCGGTGATAGTAAAGCTAGATATGTTAGAAGGTTTTAAGAATACCCTATGTATCGTTAGATCGAGATTAGCAGCGAATGTTTCATGAAGAATCGGCCGGAAGAGAAGAAGCATGAATCTTGATTTCCACGAGCTGAGCTATCGCGGCATTTTCAGTCCTCTAGTATATAATAAACATTGTTCATTTGCATGAAGAGAGAAAGTCTAGTGATCTAGATTGGATTTACTACAACAAAACACCCGATTCTTGAAGTTAAGGCGCCGAAGCCCATCTTCACAGATCTTACGTAAGGTGAGTAACATCACTGCTATATGTAGGCACAAAGGTAGACACGAATTGAGTTATTTTAGGCGCCGCTGATGTCGTATACCAGTCCCCGACATCAAAGAAACCTAAAATAAACGCGGCGATCCTTGTCAGCGGTACGGCGAGTCGTATCATAGCAATGCCGGCCATTGCGATACATGTCATTAACCTCTGGCGTAAACGCAGAATGCCGATCAGGCAGGCTACTCCTGAACGTCGCTGCCGGCCTCCCAGCATCAGTTAAGCAACCCAATGTTTCAATTACGTGACCCGATTTGTCATATGCTTCACGACGAAGAGAAATAGGCTGCGGTAAACAGGTATTTGAAGTATCATGGGACAGTTCTTGCTCACTAGTTATTTAAATGAGGCCTTCATCATAATAGATGGACGCAATTGGAACCATTTCAAGTACAGTTATCCTCATATACCTTTATGGATAACTACTCGACGAGGTTCTGACGTAATAGAATTACCAGTCAATAAGAACGACTCGAATAGGAAAACCCAGCTATTCATGACACTTACAGCTTTCTTACCGTCCTGGAGATAGCCTGTCGCCAACGCCTACACCCCGCGCAAGGAAGCAGCCGGGAGGCCGAACAGGGGCTAACCTGCTGAAATGTTCTTTAGGCTTTTGGTGCAAGTGTATATTCCAATACTTATGCTCATTTCAATTAAATAGATACCGTATCTGAAGGGGCTGCGATGAATGTCGTCTGCACAGGCGGCCATGGCCATTTGAACTGGCAGCAGCGACATTAACCACACTATCCAACTACCCCTTACTTTACATGATCTCAAACGCCGTGCGTCGTTTGTATTACGCGGTGCGACATGCAGTACGTCTGTCCTCGCATCCTGCGTAGGGCACAAGATCGAGCATATGAGCTTCAAAGCAAGCCTGAAAGATTTTGGATCGCTTGCACATATACCGAGATCACGACTTCCTATGCGACCTGACCTAATCGTCCTCTCATGGCTCGACTTCTGACCAATTTTCCAAACATCAGATGTATGATTCATATTGTCAAACCCTGAAATCACCCAGTATTATGAACAATCGTCATTGTCAAGAGGAATAATAATGGACGTTCAATTAGGCACTAATGATATCTGCCATGCAAGATGATAGTGACAGGGGTGGCTACATACCCCAGAAACCCCCCGATGTAGCTTGGCCGCTTTTTTAAAGACGGCAACTACCCCGGATTATCAACAATATACAGAAAGCAGTAAATCCAAGAAATCGCGAGGTCCTAATTAAGCTCTTAGAACCCACCCGCGTGGTCTTATTACAACGTGAACTCGAGCCGATTGCCGGCATAGTCCCGAGCAAAGAAGCGCTCGGGATACTCGACACCCTTTTCGCCACTATTCTCCTCCCCGGGGCGATCGGCAGTCTTGGGCGCGCCAGGTCCGCCGCGCTCCAAATGCGCGTAGATCTTGCGTCGCAGCTCGAGGAGCTGCTCACCGTCCGAGACGCGGAAACACGGGTGCCGTCGCGAGTCGAAGGAGAAGTCAGGGGGGTTCCCGAACGCGATGTGGACCTGCTGTCCGGACGTCCCGATGTCAAACCAGAGGAGAGTGCCCTTTTGCAGCGCGGGCACTGCTCGCGGCGTTAAGCCGAGCGTCGAGCCGTAGAATGCGGCCGCGTCGTCTAGCGTGTCGGGTGGGACGACGAGGTTGATGTGATGGAGGCCGGTTATCATGGTTGGTGGATTGACGGCTCAGGATAGGGGGTTGCACTGTTGCTTTGTTGCTTTGTTGCTTTCCCGGCTAAGAAGAAACGGTTTGAAAATCTATGATTGATCGTATCGATCGATCATTCAGTTGGAAGCCTACCGTATTATATGTATGGCGTTGGAATTGGAGAAGAATTATCCCGAGTCAGCTACCGAGAAGCGGAGGACAAGCCGCCACCACCGCAGTCATTGTATCTCTCAGCTCGCTCTTTGCATTTGTCAGGGATCGATCCAATTGGATAACAAGAGCCTGATGGCAAAAATTACTGGTGAGGGAGCAATGCGACGCGGGGTCAACGCGGCTTCAGCTGAAAGTCTTACAAGTAGTATAGTCAATCTTTCAGACTCAATTCGGCAATCATCTCCGATGAAATCTTTATTGGGAACCTACCGTTTTTGGACGACAATTGGAGAGATGTGGAGATTTTGACGTCATTGTGTTAACTATCTTGTGACTGGCCTGGTCAAAAACGCCGAATGCTCTAACTTTTGATTGTAACTTAAACAAATAGGGAAACTCCAGCAGTTAGCAAAGCTCAAAGTGGGCTCCGTCGTATTCATCCACGCCATCAATAAACGTGCAGTATCTGTTAGAAAAATCTGGGAATGGACTCTGAATCACTTTAAGAGCTTTTCAGCCGATCAGTCATCGGAGTAAATTTCAATTTTGATAGAACCGGGACAAGCTCGGGGAAGATTGTGTCCGTAGGTTGCAAGTCTCTGTATTATTGTCCCAACTATCCTACAGATAATAGTGCACCAACGTCTGACTGGCGTATCAAGTATAGCCATCGGGAAAGACCGTATAACAGAATGAAAAAGACCAATGTGATATTTGAATATGAGTTCCCGCGTTCCAAAATCTCTTACACTCCTAGAGACCTACAAGTTTCGTTGTAGCTAGCGATGCATTTCATCGTTGTTGATCTGAAACCTTCCTCGCCAAATAACTAGGACGCATCGTTCCCCTTCCTTGGCCATTGAAAATGACAGCTCACTTTGCTGCTACCGCTTAGGCCTCTTCCAAATTGACCATCCCACGGTGTAGTGCCGTCTTGGGGGGTTAAATCTGTGGCTTGAATCGGTTGCTGGCATATAAGGGTCCTGAAAGATTTTGTAGACGGGCGAAAGATTATTCTATCGCCACAGAGCACTCCCAGATTTTCAAAAGAACACCTGAATGCGCTTCGCTTTAGTCTACTCTCTCGAAAAATCTAGGAAGTTGTTGTTGCAGATATGGATTGATTCACCTTCATCGTCAAACCAAGCTAATATTTCTTCAGTATTGTGAATCGAAGTTACAGGAAGTCATTTCCCTATCACGTCTTCAATGTTACTTCGAATGATATTAGCTTAGAACCAGACTCAAGTCAATATATCTCTAGCGAAGTTAGTTGCGGTCACATTAAGAAAACAACTCTGCCTAGTGTTGCATGATTGAAGATGATTCATAGAACTCTATGCCCAGAACGGGAAAGGGGCGACCCAAAATCAATAAGAGCCTCAAGAACTGACGATTATCTGATCTGCCAAGCAACGATGGTAACTCGCCATTGGCTCTCGTTTTCAACCTTGTCGTCGACCACATGAGATCATTATGAAGAAGAAGCTTTAGCTCACTTGATCCAGCTTGGTGATCTACAGCTCGGATTTGATGATCGCGAAATATGTGAATTATGCTTGATATTATTTTCGAATTAAGATCTTCAACTTTGAGATATACAGTTTCTTTGCAACAAGTATACTTAAAAGCTACAAGTGGGTTTTATGTCTATTAACAACAGATCGAAGTCACGATCGCGCATTCGCATTCAGGACCTTCGACATCATGAACAAGGAGCTCAACGAGATCCTGCAATCCCACGTCGTCGCTTCATCGGAAGCAGAAGCAAGAAATAAGCTCCTAGCGGCAAGCTTTGTAGTTGTTGACAAAGATGGTAAGTCTTCACATCTAACTGGACCTACGCCGTCAGAGCATCAAAACCAATAGAGTCTACTGCAGCTCGTGGAGCGAGGCGTCATAGCACTAGATGACGATATGAGAAGCATACTGCCGGATCTCGCAGCTCTCCCTGTCTTACGCGGCTTCGACGATGATGGGAAACCTATTCTGGAAGTGCATGGACGGGCGATTACGTTGCGGTAAGCGATACTACCTACCCCTTTAAAATCAAGAACGCCGTGAAACTCAGCTCTGAGTCTCGCGATTTCTTCTCTCTTGTGAAGATCAAGGCAGTAAACAATACGCTCTAATAATACTCTAGCCACCTCCTCTCGCACACACTAGGCATAGGCGTAGACATGGATCCAATGGTCGCAAGCCACAGGGCGAAGGATAAACTACATGAGCTACACACTAGACGGGATCAAAACACCCCTGAAATTCGCCCCTGGCGAGGGCTGGTACTATGGCACAGCATACGACTGGGCAGGCCAAATGCTCACGAAACTCACGGGGTCATCTCCATCATCTTATATGCGCGACAATATCTTCGAGCCTCTAGGCATGATGTCCACGGGATTCCAACTGGATTCAATCCCCGACTCCGCCGGACGCAGGCTCGCCTTCGCCATCAGCGACGATGGTATCCTAACACCCTGTCCCTCTCCCTTCGCGGAGACGAAAGACGAGATCGAAGCTGGCGGATCGGGTTTATTCTCAACACCTACAGACTACGCGCGTCTATTGCAAGGTGTTCTTGCAAACAAGGTTCTGAAACCAGAGATCACAGACCTCCTATTCACACCACAGCTGAACAACACTCAGCGCGAGACTCTGATGGCTATCGCGGCGTATGCGCGCGACGGCGGATTTTCCCCTGAACTTCCGGCTGATTCTCCGCTTGATCATGGGCTTGGTGGACTCTTGAATATGCCAGATATCCCCGGCAAAAGACAGGCTGGAAGTCTTATGTGGAGCGGTGCTACGAATGGACGCTGGTGGATAGATCGCACGACAGGAGTCGCTGGCGCTGTGTTCACACAGGTCGAGCCCCATGGGAATCTGGTTGTTGTGAGGATGTATGACCAGCTTGAGCGCGCAGTCTATCGAGGTCTTGGTAAGAGGAAGACTTAGCTGGAGCAAGTAGATAGACAGATAGCCCGGATATCCTCTATTATTACCTTCTAAACCTTCTTATATCTACGAGCGCTTCTACTATTGATGGTTCTTCTATACACACCAAGACACAGCTCACTAGTTCACCTCGACAGGCACTTCCACCTTCTCCTCATCCCGTCTCTCACGACTCCCATCCGAGTCCGTCGCAACCTCCATACTCTCCGGCGTCCTCAAATCCCACCCACCACCCCAACCAACCCAACCCTTCTCATGCGGCCCCCTAACAACGAGAATCATCAACGCGGCACCCAATTGCGCAATATTCAACCCTCCCGACCACGTCCATCCGCCCCTAGCATAAAGCGCATTCCCGACCGCAGTACCGAACAACTGTCCCGCAAAGGTAAAGATCATATACACGGAATTGACCGCATTATGAGCCGTCGGGTCAACATGTGCGATAGCCATCCGATTCGCCACAATGGTGGTATTGACGCCCAGATCACCCAGTAGTGCCCAGATGATTGGTCCAGCTAGAGAAAACGTTCCCACAAAGGTTCCGATCAAGACAGAGGTAAGCGTCGTCAGGATCCCAATCATCACAGTGCCGTGCGTGTGCATGCGCGACGTTATCAGGCGGGATACGACGGTATTCAAAAACACGGGCGAAATCCCCGCGAGCGCGAAGAGTCCAACTTCCAGCGGCGTTAGACGGAAGATCTCCGCAAGCTGGAAGGTAAGCGTCGTCCAGAAGCTCGTGAACGTGCCCATGACCATGAATGCGATCAGCGAACTCTGCGCGAGCGCGGGTTTCTGAAAGGGGAGTTGTATGATCCGGAATAAGATGGCTGGGTACGTCGTTCCCGGACGGGCGATAGGGTAGTCTTTTAAAGAGAAGAATAACAGCGCGAAGATGAGGGCTTGTAAGCCTAGAGAAAGCCAGTATACCACCCGCCAGGAGACGTACTGCGTCACGATGCCTGATAGGAGTCGTGCGATGAGGATTCCTAGTACCACGCCTGACATGACGAGTGAGGTCATCGTTGCTTTGTGGCGTGGGGGTGCATATTGTACCGTAAGAGGGAACATGAGCTGAGGCGTTACGGTGAATAGACCCACGAGGAACGAGAGGGCGAGGAATGAGGAGAAGGAGGTCGTTAGGGTGCAGCCCAGCCACTTTCACAATGTAGTGTCAAATAAGAGACTTCCGATGCTCAGGAGTGAGGGCAAAAGGGGCAGATAGATATACTTACCGCAACAGCAGCCAAGAAGACGAGTCCAAGAACGAGAAATCGTCTCCTCAAAATGTCGCCCAGGGGAATCACTAATAGCAGCCCGCCCGCATATCCAGCCTGCGTCACGGAAGGAATCAGCGCGGCGCGCTCATTCGATACGCCGAACTCGTCCGCCAGGATGTTCAGGATCGGGTTCGTGTAGTATAAGTTCGCGACGCTGAATGCGCCCGCCTATAACGAATGAATCAATAATCATTTCAAACACTCACTATCTTTCGGGCATTAGGAATGAAACACCCGACACCAGAAAACGCCAAGCTAGTCATGATAACCCGGTTTTCGTTTCCCATCCCAAGCCTTCCCATATCAAAACACCAACCATAACTGACAAGAGGAAAAAAACCAAATAGCAAATGAACTCACAACACCAAAAAGGACAGCAAGGCCCCAAGTAAGTTCATGATTCGCATCTTTATCAACATCCCACCTCAACCAAGGCGGCGTCCAAACAAGAGCTCGCACGAAGCGTGTCGCCACTCGAGGCTTCTTCTCGGCATCCATGAGGGCCTCGCTACTTCTTTTTCAAAAGAAAAAAAAAATCCTCTCTCATGTATACCAATGTGTTACCTATTTCACGATTGGGGTCCCAGTTTGATAAGTACGTCACGTTCGGATTGATTTAGCCGGATGAATGGGGTTCACGAAATAGCAACGAATGGCAATGAATACTGGGTCTTACCCCATCATAGATGAACCTCTCATCTACACCTAAACAATGGGGAAGGGGGAAGGACTGGAGAGGAAGAGGAAAGAGCATCTATCGAGCGCGGACCCAGTTTTGCCGCTCCTGGAAGGAAGAGATTCAGGTATACTTTAACATACCAGGCAGGTTGACAACTACCTACCTACCTAATGTAGGTAGGTAGGTATTCATCTACCGAGCGAACTAGACTAAACAGACTTGCGGAAATTGTTGAGGTCGAACAGATCGGACACTTGCTGTATCATTGACTGATTGATTGATTGATCGATTGAATGTGACCACTAATTCCTTTGACTGTCTATTCCTATAGCGTCTTGAACAACACACTCCATCTACGAAATTTCAGGCAACCTTGACAGCACTTGAAGATGGAAACAACCTTTTCAGACTTTATGCTAACTCCCTCTCACAAATTGGGCAACGATTCTCAAGTCGCAGACAAAATCAGACGCGTAGTGAAGATGTTATGCCCACAATCCCAATCATCTCGCAACAACTAAACGCCATGTCCGTGTATTCATTCATCTAATAGTCGTCAAAAATGCGATTCTCGTAACTCTTTAACTGTAGGCGTTCAGGAAGATTAAAGCACAACCATTAAGAACGCTTTATCGAGCGTCTTATGTTGTGTTGTACCACTGGCTTCTCCCAAATCTGACGAGGAAAAGGACACAAATTTCGTGTCATGCGGTTCCATCCGCTAAGAGTCTGAGAGGACTCTCTCGGTTCCAGCACTGGCGGCACTCTCGCCTACTCTCACCTCGGGATTGGGCACACCCACTGCGATGCTCGGAGCATCTGGAGCATGGCCCGTACCTCTGCGAGCACCCGCAATTCCAGTGCCACCACCTCCTGCAGCGCTGACACCGGCAGTGCCGCTCATGCTCACTCCGGCGGTGCTACCACTCTCGCTTCTTGCACGACTGGATTCGGAGTCGCTCTCTCTGTGTTCTCTAAGCATCTTTTCGAGAGCCTTGATGCGTTTCTTTAACGCCTCATTCTCGCGCTTCGCTACATCTAGTTCATTCCGAAAGTGAATCGTCTCCTCGTACCGCAGAGTAGCTGGCAGGAGGCCCGGTGAGAGGTCCGATCCAGGGGTAGCCGCAATACTCGCGTTGGAAGAAGCCCGATCGCGATTAAAGTATCCTGAGGCGGGGTCTGGAAATCCGTGGGGTTGAGAGTACGAGGAGGACAGAGGACCGGAGCTACCTATATGAGGCTGTGGAGAACGGTTGCGACTTGAGCTCCTATGTGAAGTTGTACTGTTCTGTCGACTCATGCCAGAAGCACCGCGAGGATTTCGGGCGGCCTCCAGGACGGCAGCACTTCCAGAATAGGATCCCGCGACCGTGGCAGTAGAGGTAGACGAGCCTTGGTTATTCAGTAAGCTCAAGCTGCGTGAGCTGGCACTGGAACTCGTTCGATGATGTCGGCGACTCGTTGGTACCGGATAGCCCGGTCCGGACAGCAGATGGGAGTCGACGAAGGAGGAGGGATACAATTGGTCGACTGCAGAAGTCGAGGCGCTTGTTGAGGAAGTGTTGGAGACTACAGAAGAGTTCTGAGCCCTTCGAAGCATTGTCAGGTCTCGCGATAGGCGGTTGACCTTGGGTCTAGGTGTCAGAAACATACAATACATGTAGAAGTAAATGGACAGATGACTTACAATCATTTCTTGTTCTTGTTCCAACTGCGAGTGCAGCTCAGCAGCTGTGAGAGGGCGTGGGTGACGAAGAGGACCAGGACCAGCTCCAACGCCGGTGTTGTCTTGTCCAGAAACGAGCGGAGGGGGCATGCCGCTGGCGGATGGAAGCGGTGGAGAAGGGAGGTAGCCAGAGGATCCTTCTTGGAAGGCTGACTGGTTGGAGGGTAAAATGTTCAGAGAAGATGAAGTCGAAGGTGTCAAGACTGGGAGAGAAGATGATGGCGATACTGTGGATGCCGGAACAGAGGATGAGGCCTGCGGGGATGCCTCGTGGAGCTGGTCGTTGGTGTTGGCTGAGGTGCGAGTGCGTTGTGCGGCCACGACGGAGCCGTGTGAGGTTGACGGGATCGAGTTGAGATCAGGCATGGTGACAAGACGTACATGTAATACGCAGTATGGTGTTGTGTTCGGTGTTGTCTGTTGTTGTGGCTGTGATGTCCTCTATGTTGCTACGTGTAAACCTGTCGAAGCGAGGGAAAGCGGACGGAGAGTACCACGTGAAGAAGGTTATCAAGGACTGAAAGGCGGGTTCTGCTTCGCATAAGCTCTGTTATGAACTCAATTTTAAAATGGTTAATCAGATATGATATAGATATAGTCTACGTGTGCATGCACGGTCGCTCGGGGAGATGAGGACATGACAGGCCAGCTGGCGGCAGTGGCGATCGTTCGATTCGCATCAACAGAACATGCGATTAAAAAAACAGAGAAAGGTTGAGACACGCTGTTACTTTTCGCTGTCTCTGACCGTGTCGGACTTGGACGTGCCTACCAGTAACACATACGTGGTCGCGTCGGCTGGTCACGACTTCCTCTTCTCTTTAACGAGCTTGTGCTGCTGTTGAGCTTGCGTGGGGTCCCATAAACCACTTTATGCAGCCGAAATGGGTCTTAGCTGCCGGCCGTGCGGGGTAGTGATGCGCTAGCGCGTATTTAGCCTCCTGTGGCTCGTGTACCGTGGCTTGCAGCTAAAAATGTCTCTAACCAGCCGGAGAAAACCTCCCCACGCAGCTCCACCTAAATCCTTCCCGCAGGTACATATTGTTTCTAAGGTATGACGACATAACGCGAATATGACCGCATCAAAAGATAAGAGCAAATATACCTGTGATACAAAATGCCTCGCCCATGGAAAGAGGTACCGTAGTTTATTAATCGAGATGTGTTAGTAAAGCATGACGTACCCTGTGTCCTAAGTCTATAAGTTGTTGTTTTCAACATCCAACTCTAATTCTTGACATTCATCTAATTCGCAAACACATCACCATAACCAACTACATCCCCCAATTACAAACCAAACAAATAAACCAACCACAACAAACCACTCAACTTCTTCATCATGTCTTCCGCATCCAGAGATCAGGGCGCCGAGTCCCCCCCTCCCGAGATGCAGTCTGGCCGCCAGATCCACGAGACTCCCGCCTCTGGCCAGGGAGTAGCCAACACCGACAACAAGGAGCAGACTAACGAAGAGCAGCTCAAGGTGAGCGGATTCTCCAAATCTCCCGTATGTGTGAGGGTTACTAACTCGTAAATAGAACCTCACTTCCAACCCTGCCGGGCCCATGGACGCATCATTAGGAGACAAGTTCGCCAAAGGTCCAACGAAAAAAGTATAAACATCACTGGTCTGGAGCCTGTGTATTGTGCGGATAGAGAATTGCCGGTCGTGAATTGCGGCGATATATAAGCTGGTAGCTTTAATGATTGAATGAAACCTCGATTACATTAACTATGCGCATCTGATATTTCTAACTGTGACGTAAATCAACTATCCTAGGTAGATCGAGTCATTCCAAGCAGGTGCTACAAGTAATCTTTGATATCTATTTAGCTTTTCTGGCTAGACTAATTGATATTATTGTATGAAAGATTGCTACGCAACAGCTACCGGGCGTTGGTATTTAAAGGTCGTAGCATCACACACGTCGCGGTAGGACACTTAAGCATTGATTTCGAAACAACTCATTGAACATGTTCACATCACAGAACAAGAGTGGTGTCAAGCTACTACATCAATCGAGTCAAGAGAAATGAAGGGCTCTTTTCCATTGCCAAACACAATTGATATTAAATAAATACACTCAAGTCGTAATTATTCATGACCTCGTCAAAACCGACCACTCATACGATGCATTCATTATGCCTTTATGCCTTCTCATCCGAGGCAGCCTTGGCGTAACTAGAATCTCCTGTCGACGTGGGGGCAGCTGCTTGAGGTGCTGCGCCAGATGAAGGGGTCGAAGATGCTAAGTCATAACCATCAGTAACCGTAATTGTGAAGTGGGGGGTTGGTGAAGTTGTCAATATTGAGCCTGTGACAATGAAATGATCGATACCATGCAAAGATCTGTTCGCAGCAGACGTCTTTGAAGCCGCGACAGTTGCAGATGTTTCCACCATTTTCATGGACCACGGGACCCAAGATCTAACATTGGAACATAAACTTACATTGTTCAGCAGGCTTCTCCTTGCCGAAAACTCGTTCTAGGCCGGCTGCCTTGTAGGAGCTGCCACCAGCCTCTTCCTTCTTCAACTCCATCAATCGTTGGGCTTCGACGTGGATGTCCTGGACTTGGCGTTGGCCATCAGTGTAGAACTTGACCAATTTCTGGCCGGTGGGGGTGTTCGTGGCCTTCTCAAAGTACGAAGTCAAGCCGCCGAAGAGACCAGAGGCTCGGTTGGTGATTCCGTACGACTGGTCGGCCGCTTTAGCGCGGTCGGTGGCATGGAATTTCTGGTCGAGCTGGGTCAGGGTGTTCATGAAACGCGTTGTCACGCCACTGATGAAAGCCCGGGCGTTAGTAATTGTCAAGAGTAAAGGGCATCCCAGTATAAGCCCGATAGCGCACAGTATTAATAAGGGCGGGACCCTCCCCGTGATGCTAAGGGTGCTCGAGAGCAAAAGCTTGAGGGACAGCTTGAAGGAATACGTACTGTTTGTGGTCGAGTTCTATGGCACGCTGAATCGCAGCGTCGCCTACGACATAGCCATGTGCAAGGTACTCGGCGAGGATACGGCTGCGAGGCTTCTCCTCCTGGGTGATTTCGTCGGTGTCGCGCTCGGCATTTGTGGTGTGCGGGCTGCCCTCATCACTTGAGCCGTTGGCGGGGGTGACGGCGATTTGCGAAGCACCGAGCGATGTATTGTTGAGGAGTTGCGCCGTCTTGGCAGCCGTCTCCTTTTCGAAGGTCACTGTGGCATCTTGGGTTCCGTCAGACGCCTTGGAGACCTCTATGGAGGTAATCTTGCCGCTGTTGAGAGGAATGAGTTAATGCACCTAAAACTGGCAGCTTGTGTATGATAGCCAGACTCACCAAAAGCTGAAGAACTCTCTGACTTGCTGCTCCTTCGTCTCCGGGGAGATATTCTTGACATGAACGGTGAGGTTGGAAGCCATGTTGGACAGAAGTTTAGATGCGGGGTTGAAGGGAGAGAAAAGTTATCGAATGTTGTAGAGATATAGATGAAAGGAGAATCGTTGTGGTTTGGACGATTGTAAAGAACAGTTGGTTGTATTTATTATTTATTAGGATGAACCAGGATGGTGGGGAGAAAGATGAACTTGGGACTACACAGGACAGCTAAGCTGATAAAAGGGATACCTATTCCTTGGAGGCCTGCGACAAGAATAACGCGTCGTTCCACGCTGTGAACATCTACCTACCTACCTAGGTAGGCAGTAAGGCGCTGTTGCTGCACTCTAGACTTGGTTCTTTAGAAACGAGGGGCAAGATACACGTCATAGGCTGTAGCGCAGAACACAGCGGGCATCCTTGCTCATAGTTACGCAATAATGTGGCGCAGCTCCCTAAAGCTGGTGCCTTACCAGCCACGGCGTAGTTATTGCGACCCCACCACTTTCACATGTTCACGATCGCGTTTCTGCTTTCGTAGCAGCAATCTGAGATCCTTTCTAAAACCCGCCTATTACTCAATATATATTATATATATAATCTTTTTGATCTAACGAGCGCCACCGCCTATACAACGGCACTCACAGCGGCACTCGCAACTATGACACTGGCAGCGAGGACGTTGTCTCTCGGCAGGGCCCTTCCTCGACCTTGATGCGAACGTCAACGCCATGCAAAGCATCAGACCAAACCCCGACATACCAACACTTGTCCAGTAGACTGCCCTATGACCTCTGAGCCTGTTTTCCACCGTCAGTTTACCACTCATTGCGCCATGTTCTGCCGTACCCGCCACGGCGAGGCCCAGTCCCATGCCGTAGTATGTAGCCACCCAGACCAGGCTGGCCGCTATGCTACCATTTCTCTTCTTGACCGCCCGTGCAACCATTGATGTAGCCACGGGAATACTCGTGTACAGACCCCACGCCATAAATATCGTGCTTATAAACAACTGCTGCCAGTAACTCTGCTCTACCGGCATTGTCGCCATTAGAATACTCGCCAGCATCATAGCCAGCATGGCGATGCAAAATATCCCATGCGGTCCAAATCGACGGAGTATCAGTCTCGTGGTCACGGCAGCAAAGCAACCAACAACTGATATAGGAATGAAATAGGCAGTAGTCTATGTCAGTCTCGTTAGCCGAACGGTATTCAATTCGTGACGTGCAACTCACCAACAACGAAGATGTAGATCTGAATCGTTCCACAAACTGCCAGCCGTAGAACATCCAGATGCCAAAACATGCCCAACCGCTGCCTATTGCCACGAGGATCAGGAATACCTCTAATGACAGTGCTGAATAGGGGATCAAGGGATTCCGAGTGTACCAGGCCTCTATTATCACGAACGCTACTGCGAGGATGACACTGATGACCAGTATGATCCAGATGTATCCCTGCTGCCACCCCACCACATGCGCCTGGCCCCAGGTAAATCCAAAGAGCCCGAGGGAAGTGATCCCAGTTATCATTCCGGGAATATCGAGCTCCGAAGCCACCGCCCGCGCTCTTGATGGCTGTCTTTTCGCCAAAGGAGTCGAGGGGATCACGAAGCGACTAATCGTCCGAAGTACAACAAGTGTTATCGAAAATGCCCAATATACCCAAGGCCACCAGGCCGTCATGTCCAGAATACTTGCGCCAAGCGCCCCTATTATGAGGCCAAGCGGTGACATCGCAGCGTAAAGATTCATTATTACGATCTTGCGAATACCGGTCGGCCGCGTTGCAGTCAGCAAGGAGAGACCCGTTGGGAGAGTCAACGCAGCTCCCAATCCTTGAAGAGCCCGACTAGCGATGAAAAGCGACCGATTCGAATAAAATGACGCGCCGACAATCAGTGACCATGTAGCTGACCATACTAAGCCCAACATGAATATGGGTTTGTGACCAAATACTTTGCCCAGTCTGCGAGCCACCAGAATGAATGCGCTCAAGACTATGGCATATCCCGATATAGACGAGCTAAGATCATCAGCATTCGCAACTCGAAGTCGGGACGCCACGCTTTTCATGATTGGTAATGTCTGGCCTATCCCCGCCTCTATTCATCGGATTAATCTCACAACAATTAGGTATCAGAACGGAAGCTGTCAAGGACTGTTTAACTCACGAGCGCATAAGTGAGCCACGCAAATCGTTGTGATGAACAGGCTCTCCCTCAACAGCGACATTTTCGGCGGTTCCGGTGCCGGCACATCTTCTACGCTGGCAGTATCCCGTCGTCTATCGTGTTCCCTCTCGTCCATGCCATTCCTACGGACACCCGATGAGTTTCGACGAGGACGTTGGGACCCCGATCCCGACCCCGTGTAGGCCCGTGGCATATGTGATGGTAGTTCATCATGCTTCGGTTCTTGTGCGTCGTTTTTCGCGCGACCTCTTAACTGAAATAATCTCGAACCGCGATTCTCGTTCCAATCATCATCATCATTCTCGCTTTCTGTCGACCACTTCGATACGGGATCCGGATTAGGGGGCGGCGGCGGCGGCGGCCCTTCGTTCCCTTCGTTGCCGCTAGCGCGATTCGATCGCGTACTCAGCTCTTCGGGGCTATGAAGCCCGATGTCGTAATTATCGCGGCTCCAAAGAGAATTCCTCCACAGAGCCTCTGGTAACGCCATTATAGGCTTATTTTTTTTTAAATGACTCTGGCTCATCCGGAGAATACCGAGTGGTGGGTTAATCACAGCCCTAGGCTGCAAAAATTCGATTCGTAGTATACGAGCGGCACATCTTGAACCTTGATGCTGCCTCGTGCAGTCGAGTCATTTTACTTGTTTATTTTCAAAGCATTTTTTACAGCTCCTGGTGGCCTTTTTTAAGTAACGGGGAACACACTCCATACAAACTTTGTCTTTGCGTGCGCATGTAGGATTGCCGATAGCAGAGAAGCGGCTGGACGCTGCCAAGTTTTCAGCATACTGGAGACGGGCCGTGCCACGGTATCAGAGATTCAACTAAGGTAACCGACTGCCTCACGGGCCACACGCTCACGGGCCACCTAACCCACCAACACACCCAATATATTGAAGCCGCAAATATCAACGAATTCGATTGCAATCGCTATTTGCGAGTGTTTTCTACTTGAATACAGTCTTCTATTTCAGTTTCGTCTTCTGGACGGGCCGCTACTGCCCGATTTGAGCGGCTAGGCACCTGGCAATCAGCTGCTTCGTCCTCCCACGTTGTTCGATTCCGTAACCTTCGATGGGCTCTTCGTATGTCACCCATCTGTACAAACTTGGCTCCTGGTGGGAGTTTTACAGTCTGGCGATATATCCTCGTCTTTTTCTGGACTTTGGCCTCTAGATAATCGATTTTGGCTTCAAGCTGCGCGATTTTGTAAGCTTGACGGTCTAGAGCCTTCCCAGCCTTCTGCGTAAAGAGCTTTTGCGAGTGAATATTGAGGGCTGGGTGTTGGGTAACTAGTTGCCGACCACTATTCCGTATATTTTGACCGTTTGAGGGTGTTTTAATGCGTGTTTCAGCCCACTCCGCGATAAAATTTGGTGTTGAAGGTCTCTCTTCGGCGATAGGTGCCTCTGGCCGGCTACGGGCTATACCCTTGTTTTCCAGCATAACATATTTTGACGATAATGCCTTGGATCGATTTTGCGGATATATCCTAGCAGTTTTCCAAGCATTCTTAACCACTTGAGGCGTTATATTGAACCGGGCTTCGCGGTATGCCCTCAGCATGTCCTCTTTGGAAGGCTTGATTCCCAACAGGGTGCTGGGGCACTCACGGAGTTGTTGTTTGAGCTTTTTTTTTAACAACGCAAAGACTCCTACATCCAGCGGTTGAAGTACGTGGCTGCAGTGAGGCTTATAAAACACTAGCCATATTTTGTTTGACATACAGTGCTATAAAAACTCGTCGTTTGTGTGGGAGTCGTGGCCATTACATACTAGAACAACCTAAATATTGCTGTGTTGGGCTCGAATATGAGGAATAAAGATATCGTTAAGCTATTTTAACGCTATTGGGTTACTCGTCCACCCATTGGGCGAACGTTTAAAGCGCTACTCCTCCCATAAACCAAGGTTTTCGCGAGGATACTACTGGTTCTGGATACCGGCACCCTTGAAAATGACGAGAGGCGGAAGGACTACCCCAGTAGCAGATATACACTCCAAGGCAGTGATCCATTCGCTTCGTTCAACGTCTTTTTTGAAAGCTTGACGACTTTTTGTTTCGGCAACCACCCAATGGTCGCTGCCAACGCTTTGGCCAAGCCCTATTTCATTAGTGTTGTAGTGGCGGTCCGGCGGGACATGAGTGGCTTTTGGAGCATCCATTCTATCGAAGAATTTGTTAATATTGACTACTGTGGCCCCGTTAACTTTCGTATAGTTGACGATCTGTGATCTAGTGGTTTTGACCTCGTTATGTCGAGCGAAGAAACGGGCATGCTATTGGTCTCCAAGCTTCTTTGTGCCTCCAGATGCATTGAGCATTCGCTGAGCTATCAGCCGGAACTTGACGAGGGTTGGGGCATAGCCTAACCTGGCCTGGCCGATGGCCCAGCAAGCTAATTTAGACTCTAGGTATGGTGACAAGGCTTGGAAGTCTCTATTTAGCTGGTTTCTGGTTGGTATACCTTGCAAACGGCGGGTTACGCCTGACCGCGAAGTATTCCACTTGGTGGCCGCTGCTCTGATCGATAGGCCAAGCTTTACGTCGCGTACAGCAGCGCTCTCGCGCTTCCGGAGATCACTTAAGGTCATATTGATGAAGTGCCGAAGAAGACGGTTAAAAAGAAGGTAAAAAGAAGGTTGTAGGATTGAAGGTGGTTGTGGAATTGCGAAGTGTTTAAATACGCGTAAGCGTGTAAAATCAGGTGGTTGGGGTGGCCCGTGAGCGTGTGGCCCGTGAGGCAGTCGGTTACCTTACTTGATATTTTGCCATGTGCGATGATTACATCTCCCATCCTGGAGAATATGTAAGACGAGCTTGATACATATCACTATTGTAACTCTAATACTTCTTATCACACTTTAGACTCAGCCAAAAGATCCTGCTATGTTGGGTCGGGTTCTTCTATCTTCTTTACTTCATCAGCCCGGCCCAATACAAGTCGCCAACATGGGAGAGCTTTGGCGCAGTTTAGGGTTTTTTTTCCATCTCTTATTCATCACTTCAGAAAATGGTAGGAAATCGATAAGGAAACACAACGAAGTATACGATGCTTTCTCTTTAGACTAGAGTCATTTCAACACTTCTTGCCATATGAAGAAGCCCGAAATATTGGTTTCAGCTATGATGGCTTAGGACTGCAGGGCTGTCTTGGCCAGATCTGTCTTCCGGGGGAGTCCCGGAAAACCCAGTTCCTACCACCTCTAGGTGATATTTTTAGCTACTTTCGGCCATCGAGGGTGCAACTGCGCATTATCAATGCCCGTCAATCATGTTGCAAGGCTCTCGCCCCTGTATCTGGTCACTCTGCTTTCCAAACAAGTTGTTACGTCGCTTGTATGTCGATAGAGGAGATATAGTGGGTTATAGTGTGTCGCTATTCTGATCTCTATATTGGCCTCTCTAGGGCGTCGATGTAGCAGTGCATGTATCTCAGTTTCGGACAGAAGTCGCCACAGTGAAGTAAACTCAATTAGCTCTTAAGCTCTAGATCCCCCGCTCAGCTGGGTAGCGGCTCTTCCAGCTCCTAGTAGGCTCACCTCGCCATAGTCGCGCGGGATCAATATATTGTCTTGGGGTTGAAGACAACTCAAGAGCCCTAATAGCACATTGATTTGGGCCCAGACATTACCATTACAGTAATCGATTCGGTGACTAGGGGATTTGCCTTTAGCTATAAATCTAATCAGCAGTAGGCCTGGACCCCTATGGACAGACAGAGTCCTCTAACCCTGTCATGAAATTTACCATATTCTCCGGCGCCACCTCCGCCCCGGACCCTATTCCAGATCACTTCTCGTTTCCGTTATTGGTCTCATTTTTGGTATGGTAAGACTCCTGTATCAACCATAACTCTCTGCCTCCTACCTCCTGCCTCAATTGATGTGGTGAACACTTCTAAGCTTCTAGCTTAACCGCACCCTTCAGTGACAGCATGGTGGCTTGTGTGGGGGCTGCGCCCCCACCATACTGCCATACACACTGACAGGAATACTGCCGGCTTTCGCCGCCCGTATTTACTACACTGCACACTTAAATCTGTGTGCGATGCTATAGAATAGCTTCTTTTCCTTCTTTTTTCTTTAGGTGAATGGTAATCCCATTCACTGCGCGCGTACGGCCATAAGGGATACCTTGCTGCCTAGAAACTTTGTATATAATTCCTTGCATTTGCAAGTACTTCTGACGTTTGTTTTCTTTCTTCCTTAAGTAGATTATTTTCCCATTAATAAAGGTATATTGATGCCTGAACCATTTCGCCCTTGTTGACTCCGTCACACTGGTGAAAACTTCTGCATTACTGCTTCTTTCCCTTCTAGCCTCAGCCGCGTTATTCGTTATTCATGATGACTTTCGATTCAAACGCAGCTCTGTATCCGCAATACAAGAAGGATACCAAAATCGTCGCACAATGGCTCGACCAAACGTCCAAGACCCTTGGGTTTAGCTCTAGTCGCAAGCAGCGGCAAGCCGGGGTCAAGAAACAATACACGATATGCATCGCTGATTTCAAGCTAATGGCCGAGTTTCTGTCACTCAAAGAACATGTTTTCATGCCCCCATACGTCAGGACCTCTCTCTCTCGTGCCATCCGTTATAGGAGCACCTACGGCAGTTACTTACAGCTGCAGAGACATACAAACACTGGACGGAACACAACCAAAGATCAGAAGCACCTATTTTTCATTGATGTGTTGCGAAAGGTTCAAAGGATTCTGAACCGCATTTCCCAACCTACGGCTCCCGTGGCGCTCCAAACTCAAACTACACCAACGGCGACAGAAGCCGCTGCACGGCCAGTAACGGTAGAGGACGATACGGAAGATCATGTTTCAACACCCACACGAACAGAAACATCATCAGACTCTCTCGGAACTGGTGTCATTTTCGAACCTTGGGAAGAAGACGAGGAAGAGGCCCTATTCCAATGGCGGTTATTTAATATGGACGTGCAACGCATTCGCAAACAGATCCGCCCGCTCTGGGAATTGTATCGAGCAGGTCATCTGAGCCTCGAGGGTGTTGCCACCGCGCACAACATAGCTGTTCATGTGGTACGGAGGATGGAGCAGGATATTCACCCTGTCTTCGAGAAGTACGGAGGTTATGTGAATCTCTCCAAGGCTCATTTCGTGCAGAGGTATGTTGGGACAGCAGCGGAAGAGGAAATTGAGGCGCGTGTTGCTCGCTTGCAGTCTGAGGACGGAGTGATTATAGGGCCGACAGTTGATTCGATCATTGATGGGTTTGATATCGCTGAGGAAGAGATGGTTTTCGCCTGGCAGGTCTTATCCAGTGAGATCTGGGCTTGGAACCGGTGCGGATCATTTGGCCATTACAATGGGAAATGGGGCGAATTCAAACCCAGGAATGACCGAAGTATCATGACAAACCTTGAAAAATACGAACAAGACAAAGCCGTGGCTTGCGGAGTTGTTCATGACCTACAGATTCTGGCAATATTTTTGAATCCGAGTGTTGGCATGAGGCTGGATGGGCTCGCAACAGCCATTGAAGATCTAGTTCCGTGGAGGATGAAAGATACAATAAAGCATCTTTCTAAACAATTCCCTTCACAGAACGGCAAGATCACTTTCCGGGCGGTATTTGCAACACAGCTTCTATTGGATTCAATTCACGTGCTGGGTACAAGTGTTGATCGCCCTTGCGGAGAGCTATTAGAGAAGACTGCCCGTATCTTCAAATCAGCGAAAAGCTTGCGTGAATTTTACGAGGGTCCTGGGGCTCTGGCCTTAGGACCACTCCCGGGAGCGTCCTATGTTGAGAATATGGAAATAGCAGCCAAATTCTGGCAAGGCGAAGACCCAATAACCGAATTCCGTCGAGAAGCACAGGCAAAGCCCTCGAAACCGCTGACTAAACGGGCCTACTCTTTACTAAAACACAATGCCTCTCTGTGTGGGTGGTGGATACAAACTCTGCGAGCCACTTCTTACTCCTGTTCGATCACGATTGCCAAATCCATCTCGCTACCCTTGGCTTGCGCTCGGCTGTACTTTGCGTTCGTACAAGAGCGTCTCGTTCCGAAAGGTAGCTGGCCTGATATGGATGCGTTTTCCATACTGCATCGAGGTGACCTATGGGTGGGTATAGCGCCCAAGTCTGGCCAATACCTCCAAAACCTGATGTTAGCTGGAGGTAACTCTATCGTCGGCCTGGCTAGCGACTCTCGGGTCAATTCACGAACATTCCGCACTGAAAGAGTCAAATCCCTCACATCCAGTGCAAAAGTGTCCAAGAGGATCAATGAGGCTTTCGTCGAGCGCAACGTGGAGGGTTTAAGTGAAGAAGATTTGGAACGCCTTATAACTGACACCAAACTACGTTGGTATGCCGGTAAAGCAGTGAGGCCATGCTTTCATCATGGATGGGACAAGGCTGGCAACCACAAAGGAGACCTCAACTTCAAGACCGACAACCACTTCTTACGACTAGCACAGGCTATCGACGCAGAGACCCTGGAGCAGTCCTTCGATTACATGTCTTTGAACCGGGTCTGCTGGATAGTGCTTCGAGAGTTGGTGAAAAAGGGCCCACCAATCCTTAATCCCGTCGGCGGTCCTCACTCCGCAAAACCGGCTTGGGAACGCGCCGAAGGCAATAATGCACGGTTGATCGTAGGATTTATTTTTTTCGTGGTTTTCCTCCCCGATGGCACAGTGCGCCGCCAGGAGGCATCCGCGATTGCTGACATATTGCTCAATTTGATTAAACCGCTTGGCCGAGTTGTCCACACTTCAACAGGAATTGACTGGAACCAGGCACTGAAATGCACTTGCGCCGATATACCATCATAAACCAGATATTAAATTAAGCAAAGATTTAGCTCAAACTACGATACCGGCTGTTACATGGCATAGACAAAGACAGAGACAAAGAGACACCCTGTATATAGCCAGATAGTATCATCGAATGTGATTTCAGGACCTCCGTGCACCAACAGGTGTCTATTGTCTACCTCAAATGCAGGACCTGTGACAACCAGTCAACATGGTGCACTTGCTGCTCCGGCACCATCGATTCCAGCAGGCCTAGTTCGCATCTCAAGTTGGCGACGTATTTAGTCAGCGATCTCTTCTATATCTACCGCTCCTCTCTCCACAGAGACATTTCTTATCCCGACCTTTCCAGTACTTGTCCGAGTAGTTAACCGCGATATCTGACCCAGCATCGATTCCCTTGCTCACCAGGATGATCCGCTGCGTATCCAGCCAGGTAAAGAGCCGATACTAAGCGTCCGCATTGCAGCTGTGGTTTATAAATCGTGTGAAATTCCCCTGGCTCCCTTGCTAGATCTTGTAATTCGTAGAGCCCGTGCTGTTTTCCATGACGTCGACGTCCTGTAACCCCTTTGTGATAACTCCGATGAACTCTCCGACGGCTGCCCCCCTTTCGAAGGCGCATAGTGCCATCAGACTATTGTTCCGCCCATCGGGAGTCCGGAATACCTGGATGGGAGGCGGCGTGATGGTGGCATAACTGAACCATGATGGGGAACAGTAGTAGCAATTCACTTTGGGGTCGTCAGACTGTTCGTTAGAACACGTCTCGCATACGAATAAGCTAGAAACCCACGTCAAGGGAGCTTCCAAGGAGGGCATCCAGCGAGGATCCTCGCATCCTCATGCCGCTTGGTCGATAACGGAATCGTTAATGTGTCTGTAATTGAAATGGGGATCCCACTGTAGATACGTTTTGCGGAGTGGTATAGGAAGCTATCTAGACAGACGACCTAGTTGTGGGGTTGGCCGGCGTACGCCTTCTCTGACGGCTTGCTGACTACCGAGAGGAGCCGTCGCCAAGTGGGATTCATGGTGTCTGCTGCGACTTCAAGCGCCGGGCGTAGGTTGCGCAGTCTCTGCATGCTCTCGTTATCGAATCTGATGCGATACTTGCAGAATCAGTAGATGCCTATGCCAGCGAAGACTAGCGCCGCCTAGCTGCCTGCGTCCTTGATTTCCTTATACCCGCGCCATATCGCCATTTTATTGCGCAGCTCCTTCTCCATCCAGCCGAAGTTACTAACAGCCTCGAATAGGACCGTTCTGCAATGTCGCGTGCTAGAGGTTCTTGGGTCGTGCGCTTGAGATGCTCAACATACGCCTCGAAGTGCTCGATCCATCGCGCTTGTACACTCACTTCGATTGATCTGCATGCCCGGCTTGCTTGCGTGACTTTGCAGAAGAAGATGGCGGTGTTGGAGAAGCGCTGCTAATGCTTAAAATTAAGAGACTAGTTCCAATTTCGTCTCGTGATAGATTAATTGCATCTCGAACGAGTGGCGGTATCCCTTTGAATCCTATTTCGGCACCAACATCCTTGAGTACACCGATGACAGGGATATGGACCAATTAAATCATTGAATTTGTAGATACCTCGATTCATACCTAATTTTGCCCGTGCTTTAGGTACAAACAGTTATTAGAGTTATAAAAGGCTATATCACACTTATAGCACCTATACCTACTAGTAATTCTTTTACCTGCTTTTGCCTTTGCGTTTCTGTTAACTTTACTTAAGTTAGCCCATTTTTATATAGTTATTATAAAGCTTTTATTATTAAAAATAAGTAAATTTAATTATAACATTTATTAAATATATATTTTATATATTATATTAAGTTATATAATAAAAAAACTTTATATTTTATTAATTTAATATAAATAAACTTTTTTTATTATAATTATTAATATATTTTTTAAAAAAGCTTTATATAAATATAGTTTTTTATAATTATTAATTAATATTTAATTTTATTTTTTTTATTAAAAAGTTTTTTAAAGTGATACGTGCTTATAAGGGGTATAAAGTGCATAGTTATATATGGTTATATAAGTGGTTTATGCGTGTAACGTAGCTATATACACACGTATATTATTTATTTTAATAAATTTATAACTAAGAAACTTTCCTTCCTTATTTTTAATACATATATAGATTTTACTTATACTTATAAGCACTTATATTATAAAGCTTTTAATTTATAATTATGAAGTTTTTTTTGTTTTTATTAATAATAAACTTTTATAAAATTAAATAACTTTAATTAAATTAATAATTTATTTTATTTATTTTTATTTAAAGTTTTTATAAACTTATTAATAATTATATTATTTATAAATATATATAATATTTATAAAAACAATTTTTATACTTTTTAATAAAATTAATATTTATAAATATTTATATATTAAAGCTTTATATATAATATAAATTTTTTTAATAATTAATTTAATAAGCATTGCATGCTTATATTAATTATTACATTAATTATTATAGTTATATATATTATACTTATATAATTTACTGCATAAATTTTATTACTCTTAATTCTTTACTTATAAATTTTATATAATATAACATTTATTATTAAAGCTTTAACTTTAATTTAATATAATTTTTAATTTTTTTATAAAATAATTAATAAATATAGCTTTTTTTTATAATTTAAGTTAAAATTAATAGTTTTATTTTTATAATAAAAATAAAAATATTGTTTTATTTATTAGTTTTTTTATTAATAACATTTTTAAAAATTTAATTATATAAGTTTAAAAGCTTTTATAATTTAATTTATTTTTATATTTAAATTAAAAACTTTAATATTATATATATTTAAAATAATATAAAGAATAATTAATTATTTTATAATATTTAAAATTAAAGTTTAAAAAAAATTAAAAAATTATAAAATTGTTATAAGCTAAGTTATATAAACTTAAGCTAAAGGTTATCTGTATAAATCGGTCCGTACGGATTAATATATATATAACCGCAAAATCGCCGCTCCTTTTTAATTACTCCTTTGTTCCCTACATATTTTAATTAATAATAAGTCCTTTAATTATTACTTAGTTATAACCCTTTATATATTAAAATACGTTCTTTATTTTATTTAAGTTTTATAAATAAAATATTATAATTATTTCGTTTATAAATAAGTTATAAGTTAAATAAATATTATTATAGCTTTAAATATTGTTTTCTTTATAAAATAGTCCTTTTTAGCTATATAAAAGCTAGCAAATAATAAAAACTTAAATGTTTAATATTTAAAAGCTTTTAATAAATTTAAAATTAATAATATAACTATTAAAAGCTAATAAGCTTAGCTTTTTTATATATAAAAAGCTTTAAATTATATATTATAAGCTATATTTATAATTAAAATATAAAACTTATTTATAAACTAAAACTTTATAACATTAAAATTATTTAAATATATATAAACTATATTAAAAAAGCTTAATAAAATATAAAAAATAAATTAACGCTTAATTAAGCTATAATAACGTAATAATTAACTAGTTTTAAAATATATACTATTATATAAAGTAGTATTATTTTAAATTAAAAGTAAAAAATAACTAAATTAAATAAAAATATTATTATTTATTATTAATTTAAACATTGTTATAAAAAAATAACTAAACTATAAAATATAACTAAATATATATATAGCTTTTTTATAATTATTACGCCGTTTAAAAACTTTGTTTATAAAAATAACCTTTTAAATTAATTAATTAAAAACATTATTATATATTAAAGTTAAAAGCTTTATATAAATTAATGCGCTAGTTTTAAAAAAGCAATATAATCGTTAAAAATAAAAAAGCTATTATTTTTTATATAATAAAATAAGCTATTTTATAAAAAATTACTTAATTAATAATAATAAAACAGTAAAAGTTTATATTATATATTTTATATAATTTAAAAACTTTTTTATTTTAAGTTTATATTTAAATAAAATTAAAATTACTTATATATATATTTTTATTAATAATTTAATTAATTATTTAAATATATAAAATAAAGTTATAAAATTAAAAAATAAAAACAATAATTAAATAATTATTAATTAATTATTTAATTATAATATCTTTATAAGTTTTAAAAAGTAATAATATTAAAAATAAATCCATATAAATTAAATTAAAATAAATTACATATATAAAATAATTAAGTTTTTAAAATTATTTATTATTAATTATTATATTATTTAAAAGCTATAAAATAATAGCTATAAAATAGTTAATAATTTAAATAATATAAAAAGCCGTATAAAAATTATATTAATAAATTTAATAAAAACTATATCGTTTAAATAACTTAATTATAAAAGATTAACTTAATAATAAATAATTTATAAAGCTTACTTAAAAAAAAGAAATAATATTATAAGTTAAATTATATAAACTTAAATTAAAGGTTATTTATATAAATTAATCCGTATAAATTAATATATATAACCGTAAAATTACCGCTTTTTTTTAATTATTACTTTACTTCTTACGTATTTTAATTAATAATAAATCCTTTAATTATTACTTAATTATAACCTTTTATAAAAATATTAAATATAATATTAAATTTAATAATTATTATTATATATATAATAAAATTTTGCTT
This sequence comes from Xylaria cubensis, assembly GCA_022385715.1. Classification (NCBI taxonomy): domain Eukaryota; kingdom Fungi; phylum Ascomycota; class Sordariomycetes; order Xylariales; family Xylariaceae; genus Xylaria; species Xylaria cubensis. The sequence continues at coordinate 530 of MU279156.1, read as the reverse complement.
TTTTTTATTAAAAATTAATTTTTTATTTAATAATTAATATATAATAAAATAATAGTTTTATAAATTTTATTAAAATAAAAATAATAAAAAAAGATTAATTTTTTAATTTAAAGTTTTTTTTTAAATATAATATTTATAAAAGCTAAATTAATTATTTTTAATAGTTTTAAATTACTTTTATTTTTAACAATTATTAAAAATTATTTTTATTAATAAATTAATAAATTTTTTAAATTATAAGTTTATAATTTTTTTAATAAATTAATATTATATTATTTATATAAATAAATATATATATTTTATTATAAAAATAATAATAAAACTTATAAAATATTATTTAATAATTTATTTATATAAATATAATATATAGGTTTTTTTATTATAATAAAAATATTTATATATAAATTTTTTATTTAATTTAATATTTATAAAAATGTTTATAATATTATATTATTTTAATTTAAAATAAAATTTAATAATAATAATAATAAAAGTTTTAAATAATTTCTTTATAAATATTATTATATAAA
>MU279155.1:0-29253 GCA_022385715.1 Xylaria cubensis | reverse complement strand
TATAAAATAATTATTTTAATAGCTTAAAATATTTTTATTAATTAATAATATTTTTTTAAATATATATAATATTTTTAAATATTATAAATAATAAAATATAAAATTTTTAATAAATTTAATAAATATATTATAAAACTATATTATATATATATAAAATTTTTTATAAATATATAAACTTAATATAATAATTAAGTTTTATATTTTATTATTATAAGCTTTATAACTATAAAAAAGTTATTAATTTTAATAATTAACTTTTTTTAATATTAATAAACTTTTTTAAACTTATAAAAGTATTAAAAAAATAATTAATAAAAGCTATAAGTTTATATAAGTTTTAAAAACTTTATAATATTTAACTAGATTTTTTTTTTTAAATTATTATTAATATTATTACTTATTTTTTTATTTTTTAACTTATAAGCATTATTTAATGCTTTAAGCTTTTTATTTTAATAATTATAACTGTTATTTTTTTTATTTAATTTAAAATATTTGCTATATTATAACGTTATATGTTTTATATTTATAGCACTACTGTTAATAAAAAGTATTAAATAAATTTATAATATGCTTTTTTTATTAAATATATTTTATAAAAAATAAAAAAAAAAATAAGAAAAATTACTTATAATTAATTATTAAGTACTTATAAGCAATAAAAATATTTATTTTATTTTAAAACAATTTTAAAACTATTATTTTGTTTAATTTGGCCAAATTAATTACTAGTTAATCAAAATAATGTTTGGCTGGTATGCGGCACTAGTTGGCTGCGATAAACCAATCGGCGAACCTACGTTACAATTTTTATTAGCCGGCTTGATGGTGCTCGGCGGTATATAGAAGCACGACGCCGAGAACTTCTTTCCACTGGGGCTTGGTTTATTTTTAGGCTCTCATCTAATCCTAGGTTACATGTGATTCGTGTTTCCGAGATTGACAATTTCGAGCGATATATAGAAGAACTGCAACAAAGAGCTGTCTCTATTAATCGAGAACATCGCTCCGGTCAAAGACCACCTAATCTTTCGCTACCTACGATGTTCGAATGTAGCAGCCGGGCGCAAGCAAGCAAGCAAGCATGGTTCTCGTTCTGAAGTTTAATGACCGAGATGTATCAACACCTACCAGCCAATCATCTACTTGCTTTCACTTGAACTTCAACAACAGTGTGATTAGTCCCGGTGTGCAATACGCAATTCAGTTCGGATTGCATAACGATCCGGATTCTCTTTGGGACCTTGAAGACCGAAATGTATCAACACTTACCCGCCGATCCTCTACTTCGTCTCGCGCGGACTCTATTAGGAGTCCCAGTTCTACCTTGATTAATGATCATGAGCTATACATAGATGCAGAGCATGAGACAATTCGCTCCGGTGAAACTCCGTCGAATTTAATGTTGCCCGCGATGCATAAATTGGAGTGCCGTACGGGTCGTTCTATAACCTGGATTGATGATGTTCGGCGAAGAGCAGATATACCATGTCTGGCTTGGGAGCCCTCTTGGTTCGAAGCAACCGCCAAGATCCCGGACAGACACCCCGATTATAAGAAGAGCTCTCCTTGCACGGTGGAGAATTGCATATTACCAAATGGGCATTGGTCTTCGCACGAATTATGGAAGCCATGCAACATGAATGGATGCAGCCTTCGCCAAGACCATACTGGAGACCACATCATAATTCACGGCAAGATGGGAAGTGAAGACCTGAGGGAAGTTGATGCTAGACTCGCAAGGGATGCCAAAGCTAGGAAGAGATATTGGCAGGAGCTTGCGGATGCGGTGCTCGAAGCCATGAGACGACCTCAGCTTGAGTATCAATGGGCATCTAAAATGGAGGAAACCGTCATGAAACCTTTTAAGACCACGAAAATGAAGGCTTCCATTCCATCTCCGAGCTTGCCAATAGAAGAACCTTCATCGCTCTATCAAAGGTATGTCCTAGAAGATCGCCACATCCGCTTATTCCAATTAAATCCAGGAACGACGACCTCGGGTATTACGGGGTCTTTTATCTGTACAGAGTTATCTACGTGCTCGGCGTATATCGCGCTTTCGTATACATGGGGTGACTACGGAACTGAGCGGAAGATTATGATCTCGGATCAGGGCGAGCTCACCATCGGAGACAATCTTTGGTCCTTTCTGCATCTACAAAGCTTGGTTGTTACTCAGCCGACATCATTTTGGATTGACGCGGTTTGCATTGACCAGTCAAATGTCCACGAGCGCAATCATCAAGTTGGACTGATGAAGCAGATCTACGCAAGTGCTGCCGAAGTATATGTGTGGCTTGGGCAGAAGGCCAATAATAGCGACGTGGCAATGCATTTCCTAGCAACGCATGCTTCGAAACCTCTTCGTCGAAGAGGCCAAGGATATTATCCCGTGTGGTCTAAACAGCAAGGAAATGCTCTTTATGCTTTATGCGAAAGACCTTACTGGAGGCGCATGTGGATCATACAAGAACTCCTTCACGCCAAAGATATTACTGTCTGGTGCGGCTCATTCCACTTCTCATGGGAGAACCTGGAGACGCTGTATCTTAAACTCAAGACAGTCGAAGAGTCTAACTGGTTCGCGCATCATAAGTATCACATGATGGTCATGCAGAGCTCCGCTGCCGTCATGGTATGGCAGCGGGCGCATTGGAGACATCCTAACACCCCTGTTCCGCGCCTACAGACCCTAATAGAAATCTTCCGTGACTGGCAATGCACAGAAATTCGCGACAAAGTCTTTGCATTATCTGGTATGGCAACACAAGAGTCGACGGTGGTACCCGATTATGCACTCACAACGCGAGAGGTGTATTTTGCAGTTCTGCAGAACATCCGAGGACAGCAAGAACAATTCCGCATATTACTTTCACAAATTCTGGGTCTCGCAGGTCGGGATGTTGATTTGAATGGACAAGACATGTATTCGCACCTGAAAGTGCCTGGCCACGTGAGATAAATGCTAACATGGTAACAGGATTGAGTACAGGACACCTGACGCTCAAAGGCTAGTGCTGAAGGCAAGGCAGAATGACTGGACTGACTCTGCCGTGTAAACACTGTCCCGTATTAGTCAGCAGGCATCTTCATACCATATTGTGCAAGGCGAGACCGGTCTTCTCTTTTGTCGACGTGTTTCAAATACAATTCCAGCCGGGGAAGAATAAATACATCTAAGCATATTCCAAAACTCCTAAGATTGAGTAATACTCCTTAGGTTAACACATGTTCCTAACACCGTCGTATTCAACAGCTCTTCTATTGGCTAACAGGAGGCGTTTCCTACGACTACTGAGGTGTAGAACCGTGTTTGGATAATCGGTCCCTTTGTTACCGTCGACAGTGGGTTCAAGAAGATCCCTGAACATGGCTACAAGCCACCCAAGGAATTCATTGAGAAGGTCCTCCAGTATCACGTCCTGATATGGGGAGTCTTTTAAGCCTCATCACAAGGAGAAGGACACCCTTTGTTCCCAGCCACAAGGTTTCCCCAAGCCTTCGGTCCGGAGATACGTGTCCTGAAGTTTAATCACACCCAGAGTTGCCGGAGCCCGACCCCTACCTAACGAGTACTATATATAAAGTTTTAACATGAGGGACCTTTGGCCAAGTTGGTACGGCCTAGCGATGCATCTCATATCCTAGCGGTCACAGCGTTTAGTATACTTACTCAGCATATTTACCCTGCATTGTTAGGCCTTTGGGGTTCGATTCCCCCGTTGGCTATTTTCTTTTGCATTTCTTTATCCCCTTTCTTTTTCTGTTTCTATTTACTACCCTTCTCCCCCTTATCTCTCCTTTTTTATAGGCCATTATAGCAGAGTAATTCATTATTATAACCGACATATTATTAATTGGACAGTAATCAGCAATCTCAGGAGACAGCAGCTTTATGTCGAGAGCTCTGCTATACCTCCAAAGCCGTATCGAATTAGAAGAACTAGTTCTGTTCTCTCATAGGATTGAATATCTAATTACCCGTAGCTATACTATTTAGATAGGACTTCTTACAGCAACTAAATAGATCCTTGAGGCACGAGTATCCTTCATTTTATACGTGTAAATCGTTTTGCACAACAGCATTGTTATATTACTAATTGTGCCGCTTAGAGTGAGGGACATTCTACAGCACGCTTCAGGGCAGATAAGGCGGTAATATGTAGTACTTGTATTGGGGGAGCGTGAGCGGTAAAAGCTAGTCCGAGTACCTAGGCTGGCGATCAGCGAGGTGTTAATTACAAGCTTTATAAAATCTCGAAACGAAAGGTGTGATGTAGATGATAAGTTGTGTAGTAGATCCCTGCAGGCCTTTAGAACCACTCATACATGAATTTAACAATGACAAAATACTAAACACTATCGACTTTGAAGATCAAACTATACTACACGAATAATTGTTTTTGGTCGTTTAATGATACTATATATATAACTGTGCAGAAAAGCGACGAAATTACCCAGTTTACATGAGCACGTAGATGAAGAAGAATGAGCCTGCTTCATGGCCACGATTTAGTCCTCTTGTTACATTTGGATGCTATCCTGGCTACCCCCCGCCTCCTTTTCACCGGCTGTCAGGCTGTCCTGCAGTCTAGAATACACTGCCACTACGCAGTAAAAAGACCTTCATATTGGCTACCAGATTCCAAAGGCCGTCGCTCCTATCAATTAAATCTCTGCAAAATTCTCTAGCAGCCTCACACGAGCCCGTCCGGTCAACCACGGCGATAACCCAGACTGCGTCTGCATCCAACAGATCAGCAAATGCATGAGACTGACCTCTGCGTGACCGCAACCCTGTATGTCTCTCAGAAATTTCCTTGAGTATTCAAGCCCATATCGCTCAATATCCCTCCATTAGAACCAAAGCCGAGCTAGCAGCCCAACTAATCACCAACCAACCCAAGACCTCAAGGGATTTCTGCGTCCTTTCCAGTGCCTCATTATAATCCCCCATCTTCGGCAGCGGTATCTTATTGGCAGTGACATCCTTGCCATTCTTTCCCGTCCAGAAATCCTGCAGATACGCCCGCGCAGCATAGACGGCGACGGCCATGGCGGGCGACGCGAAGTAGCGCACGAGAAAGCCGTATGATGCGCCTCTAGTGATCAGTAGCACGGAGGCCACGAAGGAAACGAGAATGGCGACTGCGCCCGAGGCCTGTGTCGTGCGTGTCTTGTGTAGTTGACGCTCGGCCTCGCTGGAGACTTTGGCGAGTTTCTTGGAGGCGTCTTCGTATTCTAGCAGCTTTGAGATGGCGGCCTGGGATTGCATCGCGCCGTAGGCTGCGATGACGATTTGCGACACATGAATTAATTTTAGCAACATGGCGAGTGAGTTAAATTGATGTAAGATAAAGTGTAAGGTAAATTGTTGTGGTCTCAAGTGAGTGCGGTGGTGATGTTAGATCGATGACATGTAAGAATTCAATTTATTGTCAATAGAAAGGTGACGTCACCACACTATTCAAATCAAGTTCCTTGCGCACGCGGTTAGGTTACACTAGGTACTGCTATTCAGCTGGATATCCGATACATTTCATTTTAGAAAGATTTCCTTCCTCTAATAAGAAATTAAGAAATATAAGTAAACCTATCGCGTCAATGCTTATGTTATATACAGGCATGTGTAAGAGCCATAAGTCAGGGATGAGACTGCCTAACAGATGAGATTTATAAAACCTTTAATTGTAATCCACCAAGATACCACTATCTCAATGATTAGAATATACTAAGTTAGCAGATATTCCTACAACTCAAAACTTGGAATTTTCAAAACGAGCCAGCTGTACTCTATTCTAGCATAGAGGTGTAATCTTCCCCGTCTCCAACTCCCAGCCGACGATGGAAGAGACCTCTTCCCAACGCTCTAGTGTATCCGCTTCAGCATCAAATGCATAAAGCCATCTATTTCGGATCTTCAGAGACTCGGGATCAATCTCAACGCCATCATCAACATCTTTGAGAGCATTGTGCCAGCGGTCCCGCAGATCCTCTCCATTGCTCTGACTGGCACGTGTGCGAGCGAACCGGAGCTTTTCATATGTTCTCGTCTATAGACGTTACTTCAACGTGACCGGCTAAGAATGAAGGGAATCTTAAAGTGACTAACTTACAGCAAGGGCGATCCTCTCCTTCCCTGCTAACTTAAGACATACTGCGAGCACGGCAGCGCTCTCTGTGGCTTGGCTGGCGCCTTGTGCACTTGTTGGTAGATGTGGATGACAGCTGTCCCCGAGGAGGGCGATGCGGTGGCTTCGGGGTGATACCCATGTTGGTAAGGGGTCGCGGTAGCATATCCTCCAGTCGAGACATGATGGTGTTTTAGCCACTTGAATGCCAAAAGTCAGTTGGTCTTCACTCCCATTTGTTAAGATGAGAAGAAACAGGTGCTTCTTACCGGCGGCACGAATTCGTGGGTCCACGGTCGCCGTCACACGAGCTACGTCTTCCAGATCGCCTTCTTGAAACCACGATTCTCGGATCTCCATGTCGGCTTCGTGCGAGAGCTTGCGTGTGACGATCCAGTTGAACTCGTCGCCATCTCGGACTATTCGTGCGGTTAATTCGTAAATGGGCTTACGCAAGACGACACTTTATATCACACACTCTCTCTTAAGAGATGTGCCTTCGCTAAACTGTTTAGTATGAGATGGTCTTGCTTACGAGTGTTTTGCACCAGATGCGTGTCCTCCCCAATCCTATTGATAAGAGCTTCACACTTAGCGCAGCTCATTGGTAGTGATATCGCGTATAAGTAGATTTGCAATAGCAAGGGTTCGCATACCATATATTCACGCAATCGTGATCAACAAATTCCCTACATAGCAGATCCTCCTTGAGATGTGACCCGGGGAAATACTGCAACACTCGGAGTCAGTTATTCTCGTCTAGTGCGTAATTTACGAGGGTCATCTGAGAATCACACACCGCGCGATAGCACGAATATCCACTACTCTTCGGTGCATCCGCAAATCCAAGCACGAGTTCTCTAGCTCTGGACTTGATTCCGTCAGCGCCTACAATTACATCGGCCGACACTCTCGAGCCATCAGCGAGTACAATAGCCGGTCTTTCCCCCTCCTCATCTTCATAGTCGACTACCTCGGCTCCCATACATATCTCGATACCAGCGTCTCGCACGGCGTCCAGGAAAGCATTATGGTAGTCTCCTCTGTGGCCAATGTACCCAGCCATATCCATCAGGGGTTGCACCGCCAATATCTTCCCGTCGTGCCAGCGCCGGATCTGCATGTCCGGCGCTTGGTTGCCGATACTCGTGAGTCGGTGGTATAAGTCTCGCCCGCCCCAGCGCTCGAGAAGTTTCAACGCATTTTCGCCGAGTCCGAGGGAGTCGCCTAGTCGTCGGAATGTGCGGAGTCGCTCGTAGACGATTACTGAGTGTCCGTGATGCTTTAATGCGAGAGCACATGCGCATCCGCCGAGGCCTGCGCCAACTACGATCGCTAAGGATGATTGTTAGTATTGTCTGATGTGTGTCGTGTCAGAATACTCATACCATGAATTTGGTTTCCTGAGGTGGTGTTACTCATGATGTTGCACAACGTATCGGTATAGTGCTCTGCATTGAGACGAGAAAGCGGCTATTGCCGAGTCGAATCAGCAGTTGCACCCTCATGTTTGATGTATATGAAAACCGTAGGTCCTTATGTGATATCTGCCGAGAGTAACATGGGCCCGACCCCGCGCCGTGATGTGATCAGCTGGCACGGCAATCCGTATGTTGGAGAACTTGCGTCGAGATTATGAAGTCTAGACCACGTATCCGCAATCAGTCCATTACAAGAGTTAATCACGACTAAGTTTTAACGGGTCACGATTGTGTCTGCCGGAAACACACCGTTCTCATACATCAGGGAACACATGTGAGCTTAGATCTGTGCCCTCGACATCATGAAAGTCAGTACTCATCATAACTCCGAATACTCAAAAACTCTCCACCAATACTCATCTTCATCACATTTTTATTAACACCGTTCGTTTTTCATGTAGAGTGTTCATACATTTGGCTAGATTATCTATTATTGGCGCCCTCTGCCTACATAACTCTAGTTGGTACCGACCCGTGAAAATGTTAGACATGCGTCATGTGAGCTCTCAATTGGGTAGATAAAACATGTTTATAATCTCATCTCCCATATCCTCCGCAAACCGGACAACCCGATGAATAGCGCCTCGTCAGTTCTGATTGTCCGGCTTCCCTGACCTGGCAAGATATTTACCCAATGGTCGAACAACTCCTTGGTCCGTCCTCTCGCAATACCAATTTCCTGCAATGCCGGGTCGTTCTCGGCGGCATACTCGAGGCCACGGGGTCCTCCAAAGACAACCAGAAGATGATTGAAGTTTGACGGGTCTTTCTTCTTCTTTTCGGGAAAGGCTTCGGGTATCGACAAACCGCGCTCGGACGTACCAATACTCATATCATACCCACCGTCGTAGTTGCACTCTTCAAATATAGCCGCTAGGGACTTACACCGCCGAACGGTGTAGCCCCAGTAGTAACCCCCTTCAGTCCTGGGGGTAGCCGGGTCTACGGGTTCGCCTTTGGACGGGTCATTCTCGTCCAGCTCAAGAGTAATGCGAGTTTTAGGTGGAACATCATGGCTGATAGTGACGGGGTTCTTGCGACCAACATCGACAAGAGTACCGGAACCGCTTGCTGGGGCGCCGGAAGTGGTGACACCCTCGCAGTAAGGCAGCCAATCTGTATGATGGGGATGAGAGGGGATATCCAAACTTGCCATAAGACCGGCTGCTTTGAGGTTAGGATGGAGGGGAAGCAGGGTGCGGCGCATGAAGGGAGGCATCTCCATGTACTGCAGGAGGTGATCTAGATAGCCGCACGGGTCAACATCACCGGTGTAGCCAGAGGGGTCTACGTTGGTGGGGCGTGAGTCCATCGGTGAGTCGTCGAAGATGACAACTTCGTCTATGCCGAAGACGGCCAGAGCGCGTGCAATATGCGAGACAACATTGGTTCGCTGGTCATCGCGGCGACAGCTGTGGATTGGTGTTAGCTCAGCGACATAGCAAAAAGCGAGAGCAGATGATGGCTTACGTGGACAATACACTCCCCGGTACAGCAACAGATAGAGTCCATTGCCTGCCGCCTGAGGGTTTGAAGAAAGCAGTTGGCTTAGAGGTGTCTACATAGTCTCCTTCTCGTGTAGTGCGTTGTCTCTAGAGACAAAAGTTAATAAGTGAATGAGAGACGTTTGGGGGGGGGTACGAGATGAAGCAGTCATAACGGATAAACTGCTTACCTTTTGCCTATCTTGGTCATAGTAAGACATTGTGCGTATGAGAATCAAATGTGATATTAAGCGTTCAGATCTTATTGGAATTCATCTGAAGTCAGCCCTCCAAATTGCTAATGCCGTGTACTTGAGTGAACTGAAGCTGGGCGGGTCGATGATTGAGAAAAGTTATGCCGGCAGAATTATAACCGCATGGTTCACCACTTCCCCATCTTGGATCGCTACAGTCCTGTTAGGGTCCCGCTAGTATCCACTATGATCCCTGTAATCCCCTAGCTCCAGACTCTGGCAGGGGTTTGCCTCGAGGTACCCGTCGCATTGTCGCATGTACTCTGGAGGACAGCTAAGCAGCTGAGAAAAGTACAGCAGGTAGGTCACGCTAAGGCAAGATGTCATTGTCGCAATCCCCCCACTAACATCTCGCCTGCTTACCAACGCCCGTCTAACTTTGTCTGCTTCATCCTCAACCACATTCTCATACAACTAACTAATACAAGACATACCATCACCTAGAAATCACATCCAACCTCGCTCGTAAGCTGACCACTGACAACTCGCCGCTGTGTCTACAAGATTTGGAACGAGAAATACCGCCTAAACCTACACAATGAGCGGAACTGTGAACATCGCCTCGTCGGGCGAGTGGCAGCGCATCCTAGCCTCATCCGCCGTCGTTGTCACCGACTGTACGTCAACACAGCCCTCTCTGCTGCAGTCGCATCCATGTGTACTAACTCCAGCTCTCGCATCATAGTCTATGCCGACTGGTGTGGCCCCTGCAAGATGATTGCGCCCACCTTCGAGTCCCTGTCCACCAAGTACTCCAAGCCGGGCAAAATCACCTTCTGTAAAGTCAACGTCGATAACCACCAGTCCATCGCCCAGTCCCACGGTGTCAGCGCCATGCCTACCTTCCTCATATTTAAGAGCGGCTCTGTCGTCGAAACCATCCGGGGCGCTAACCCGCCAGCCCTCACGGCCGCTGTCGAGAAGGCCGTCAAACTGGCTGGCACTGCCGCGCCGGGCGCGTCCTTCTCCATGCCTGGCCGGACATTGGGTGCTAGCGGAAGCAGCAGCGGCACTGCATCAGGTCGGAGGGCTGGCGGCAATACCCTGAGTGGTCGCAGATCGTGGTCGAGTTTCAGCCCCTTCAACTTTTTAAACTCCTTCTTAACTTTCTTTGGTCTTTATATCGTCTCTCTGTTGTCGGTACGTCTTCACGCCGTTCCCTGGGCCATCCAAGCTACGGCTTGCCTATGCGTCTGCTTCGTGCTAATCATGTAATAGTTCGACCCCTACAAGGCTGCCGAGCGTTCCGATTTCAATCTCAATAAGCCTCGGGCACAGCCAGCACCTATCAAAGTGGGCGGTAACCGACCAGCAGGGGGTGCCAGTGCTCCGGGCCGGCCGGGCGGCGGTGTCCGGACATTGGCCGATCTCGGCGGTAGCTAGTAGTGTATGTGCATTTTTAAGTCTACGGATATTCGAAAGCGGTGGTTGTAGCTCTTTGTATGAACAAGCAAGCTAGGGCGTTCAGTATCGGGTGTTTCAAGTATATATATACGTAGTTGTGTGTTTGAGTGCTTTTCGTGACCTGCCAGACAACCCGCATTCATGTTCATTGATATCAATCTTTACAGGTTCATGTAAAATGTACCAGGCGAGGCGATGTCAGAAAATAGCGACACCGCAAATCTCGATCCATGCCCGCCACCTTCCAACCCCCTCATTGTAGGTGTAATTATCGTACAGTTGAGGAAATCAAATCAATAGAATACGCTGCTTTTGATTTTTTCAGCTCGCTTTGGCTAATGCCCAGTATATAGGCCTTCTGCTTCAACTACATCTAATAGCCGAAACAGCACTGAATTGCACCACTAGTTAATTATACTCCGTTTTAGGGCTTGCCGTCCCTCCTCTGTAACCTCTTTGAGAGCTGCTTCGTCCCAAACTGCATGGCAATGTGTGCACGATTTTGGCTTTCTAAACGTTCTCAGTAGGCGAGAGATCTGGAGTCCCTGGGCAGTTAAGAAAGAATCAAGCTCTAGCTCTTCCTTCTAGCGCCTAACGATATGATCTTGAGGGTCTCTTCCGTGCCCTGAAACTCCATCTTCTTTTAGAATAAAGATATCGTCGCGATCAAGCCATGGTTGAACAATTGACTTCAAAATCTAGTCCAAATAAGCACAGAGAGCAGTCGAGCCCTCGGGAATTTAGCACTTTGCACCGAATAAGTTTGCTTTTGAAATCGTACCCAATACACGCCTAGGCATTTAAAAAGACCGTAGGAACGCCAGAGTCGCGAGGTCCAGTACGAGATTGGATACACTCGGGGCAGAAACGAGTGCCAGCTTTTCCAGTAACATTGCAGGTCCAATATTTAAAGCAAACAACGCATTTTCTCCATCCTCTAGTATACACGGCCTTTCTAAGCACATCAACACACGGAGCCTTCGAAGGGTTTGGAAATTCCAGGCCTGCCGCGGTGCAAAGTTTAGCCCAGGGGAGACGACAGCCTCCTTGTTCTTCAAGGAATTTGGCTATCTGGTCGATCTGATGGTCTGTAAGAGCTCGAGGACGACCTCTTGTCTCCTCGCGAAGAGCATCGTTGTCTTTGTCTTTGTCTGTATCCCTAAGCACTCGATAACCTGTGGAATGGGTGAATCCGGTGTATTTGAAAAGATCGTTGTTGGAGATTGCAAGCTGTTTGTCGTCGCGGAATTTTACTAGTGTACGAAGTGCTGTTTTCTTTGCCTCGTCGCTGTGCGTGAAGTGATTCTTTACAGCCCTTGTCTTTTTGGGAGTAGGCGAAATAGCCATTGAATTGATCGATCGATAGATTGATTGATTTGAATGATCGAATTGATTAGATTCCTTTACTTGTACGAAAAAAAAGGGAGAATTTGAGGGGAGCTTCGATGGAGATTGGCGGTCTCACTTATTTAATGCATGACAGCCTCTACAATCAATCACTAACTACCTAACTAACTAGACCCACCAGGGGATTATATCACCAAAATGGACTAATGCATGCATTTTAATTGGCCGCTAGTCCTTGTAACTAGTACTGATGTCATGCCGCCTTTACCCCAGCTAAGCTAACCCCTGCACGCTGAGAAAAGTTATCTGGGGATGAACCAGATTTGGTATCCTACATCTCCAACAACCAACCCCTCTTCTTGCAACAATATGTTGTCGGCCGCAAGGGTGCAGAGGCCGTGCCCACAATGTAGGCGCCGAGTTTTACGTATTCTTGAGAAGACTTTTATACAATCTGAAGCGCCAGCCCTAACCCGGCGCCGACCCGCGCCGCATGCGACGACGACAGTAAGGTCTCTTCGCCTCGACTCGAGATGTTTCTCAACTACCCGACTTAGATTTCAAGAACAACAGCCCGAGGACCAATCTGGGGCCCAACCTGAGTCACCGGCTCCGAAGCAAGACGACATCGAATTGGTGGTCCGACAGGCGAGACATGCCTTCGGCGATACCTTACCCAAGGGGTACCTCAACGAAGAAGAGTATAAGCTCTATACGAGACTCTACGGCCCACCACTTCGAGAAACCCAGCCTGCGGATGTTGGCATGCCCATACCGCCCGACTCGATAGAAGAAGAAGATATCTACGATCCATCGGAGAAGGTTTTGCTGCGAGAGATCGAAGATGGCCAATTCGAAGAAATCGTGTATGAGGTCGAGGAATTGGCTTCATCAGCCGAGAGTGACAGCGCGGTACTCGAGCCTGCGCAGAAAGATGCTCTACTACAAGAGTTACCATCGGAAGCCGGATTAACTTACATCAGTGCTGTTGCTAAAAACCAGCGCGAATTCAATGCACTATTGAGGCTACAAAAGGACTTCGAAGCTGCCTCACTACGGCCGCCTGAGGGAGATGTAGAGGAAGAAGAGCCACTAGAAGAAGAAGAAGAAGAGGAGGAGGAGGAGGAGATAGACGAGGAAGATGATGGGGAACCCGATGCGACCTTTGGCCACCCAGCCAATCGCGTTCACGAGTTCTCCCGCATCGGCCACTGGAGAACCAATCCCAGTACGTTGCAACTCCCCAAGGCTGATTTCGTCACGCCCATTACCAAGCTGCTTGATCGAACCGACATCAAACACGTCAGGGAAGCGGCAGAGAAGGCTTTTGGTGGGCCCGGTCTTCCCTTTTCTGTAGCCACGCCGCCTTCGAAACGAAATGCCGAACAGAAGCCGATCCCAATGGCTGCCGGCCGTCACAAGATGACAGAAATCGAGGCCGACACATTCATTGCCACGATGCTACCTGCCATGTATTCATCGGCTATGAGCGTCTTGGTCGAAATTCGAAAACGTCTCGGGTCCAATTGGATGACAAAACTCATGTCTCGAGGCAACGGTGATGGGCCACGGGTGCTAGATGTCGGTACTGGTGGTGCTGGGCTGGCAGCCTGGGAACAGGTACTCCGAGCCGAATGGGATCTAGCTCATGAAAAGAGCGAGCGGAAGGGTTTTGTTCCGCCGGGCAAGAAGACAGCTGTCGTGGGCTCAGAGCATTTGCGACAGCGTGTCTCACGATTTCTCCATAATACTACATTCCTGCCTCGACTACCCGACTATCTGCACTCAGGCGACCACCCAGACAAGTTAGATGGGGGCGAGGCTTCGTTGCCGAGGAAGCAGTTCGATATCATCATCGCCTCCCACCAGATGATGCCACTCAAGGAGGGGTTTAGGCGCAAGGCCATGTTGGATAATCTATGGGAAATGCTCTCGCCCGAGGGTGGCATTCTCATCGTCATGGAGAAGGGCCATCCCCGAGGATTCGAGGCTGTTGCTGACGTCCGAGCCCGTCTTCTCGACGAATTTATTGTGTCGCCCACTTCGGATCCGCGACCTGAGCCAGTGGAGCTCGAGACAAAACGAGAGCGCGAACCTGGCATGATTGTAGCGCCCTGTACAAACCACAAAACTTGCCCCATGTACCTGCATCCTGGCCTCACTCCTGGCCGAAAGGACTTCTGCCACTTCAGTCAACGGTTCATACGCCCACCATTTCTACAGCAGGTGCTCGGCGCCACCCATAGAAACCACGAAGACGTCGATTTCAGCTTCGTGGCCGTCCAGCGTGGCATTATCCCTGGAACAGAGAAGACGACGCTGTCCGATCAAGGGCGCGCGGCCACAGACGACGCTTTCAGCGGGTATGAGAACTCGCAGGCCGCCCCTGATCCTCTGTCGCTACCCCGGAACATCCTCCCGCCCATCAAGCGACAAGGACACGTGACGCTAGATTTGTGCACGCCGGCCGGCACACTGGAGCGCTGGACCGTCCCCAAAAGTTTCAGTAAGCAAGCCTACCGGGACGCGCGCAAGGCAAAATGGGGCGATCTCTGGGCGCTGGGAGCCAAAACACGGGTTGTACGGCCGGTGCGGCTCGGAAAGGGCGGAGTAGTGCCCAACGATGGCGGCGTGAGAGCTCAACAGGCTGCGCGCGGAGGCAAGGTGAGGGTCATCAAGTTGGACGCTGATGCGGGCGGCATCTTCCGTGCCTCGGAAGCGGGCAGGGCTGCCATGTCCCAGAGGCGAACCAAGGGTGGTAAGAAAGGTAAACGCCCGGACCTTATGAAGGAGCTCGAACTGGACGAGTAATGACATTGTGTACCAAAATATGTAAAATGATTTATATGCATGGACTACGATACTTTGTATATTACGAGGATTAAGGCCTTATGACCAGTTTGTACACTTACTAAACTCCTTACATGTAGTAAGTACGATATATCTCCGAGAAAAAAGCATATCCCACGTATCGCGACACCGAGCTCACTTCTAGCCGTTCCGCACATGTCATCGATTCCAGATCTCCGTCGTCCGCGGGGATGTTAACAATGATGACTAAGGCGGCTTTGTTGATTGGCCCGACTAGTGCTACAGTGCGCGGATTTCATCAGAAACCTTTGCAAAGATAGCGAGGTACTCCACTTTATTTTTGGAGGGGCATAATTGTATGCGACATCGCAGACCCTTGCGACGGGCATCCCACTTCGTGCCATTTTTTGCGTCCCCGCGACACAACGGAAATACCATGACACACCTATCTCATGCGACCATATGGTCAGCCTCTCCTTAGCTCTAAGTATTTATCGCTCATTGCCCTTCGAACCCCAGAGTCACCAATTATTGCATCTGGCATGTTTATAATGGTTCTTTGTCTATCAACTTCGTAATCTTGCAAACACTCGTTATCGGCTCTGAACTTCACAGTCGTCTAATCTATCGGCGGCAGCCACTATCGATACGATCTGAAGAGCACATAGAATGGCAGTCCGCAACTCTTTGCTTACGGCAGTCAATGCCGAATCACATATCCATCTAATCATCGGCTCAAACTCTCTGGCTGCTGCCCGGTGTGGCCAGTCTCTAGCTGCCGGCGCATCGCCTGTATTGCTTGCGCCGGCAACAACGGAACTCCATTATGGTCTACAAAAGCGGTTGGATGATGGCGAGATCAAGTGGTTGAAGGAGGAATTCCAAGAGAGCCACCTCTTCACGCTAGGGAGGGAAGATGTCGACCACGTGGTGGACGCCGTCTTTGTCACCTCGGGCTCGAAGGAGGACGGTCTCGGTACGCTACTCCGTCACGAAGCCACGCTATACCTCTGCGCTACAATTGCTTCACCCCAGAATCTCTGCTAATTCGGAATGGTAGGCTCGCGAGTATCTTCTCTCTGCAAGCGACATCGGATCCCCGTCAACGTCGTCGACGCCCCACAACTCTGCTCCTTCGCTCTCCTCTCGACCCATACCGACGGTCCTCTTCAGATCGGCGTTACTACAAACGGCCGCGGTTGCAAATTGGCGTCACGGATACGTCGCGAAATTGCTGCCTCGCTCCCTCAAAATCTCGGAAGCGCCTGTCTCAGGCTTGGCGACGTTCGTAGAAGGATACAGGAAGAGGACCGTCTATCGCATCTGGCTCAAGCTGATTGCGCCGATGGCGATGACTCGGTCGATCAGCCCGCCACCTTCAATAAACTGGTACCCGAGGCTGATCTCAATGCGGCCAAGCAAAGGCGCATGCGTTGGTTGAGCCAGATTTGCGAGTACTGGCCGTTGAAACGGCTAGCCGCAATAACCGACGACGACGTTGCTACGATTCTGAAGTCTTATGAGGCAGCCAGTCTACCAGAGCCTACAGATAATATAGCATTAGCGAATGGTTCTAACAGCAAGGGCCGCATCATTCTCGCCGGATCTGGCCCTGGGCATCCAGATCTACTAACTCGAGCCACCTACAGGGCCATCCAAAGCGCCGACCTTATCTTGGCAGACAAGCTTGTTCCTGCGGGTGTGATGGACTTGATACCTCGCAGGACACCCGTTCAGATCGCGCGCAAGTTTCCGGGTAATGCCGACGCTGCGCAGAACGAGCTCCAGGAGATGGCGATAGCTGGTGTTCGAGAAGGCAAGACGGTTCTGCGTTTGAAACAGGGCGATCCGTATATTTACGGGCGAGGAGGGGAGGAAGTAGAGTATTTCCGCAACAATGGCCTCGGTGAAAAAGTGGTTGTATTGCCTGGGGTGACGTCTGCTCTGTCAGCGCCACTTTTCGCTAACATTCCTTCCACACAGCGTGATGTCGCAGACCAGGTTCTCATCTGCACTGGTACTGGAAAGAAGGGGAAGCCTCCCACGCCACCCGAGTACACGCCTTCCCGGACAGTCGTGTTTCTCATGGCACTGCATCGCATAGAAGGACTCATTGGAGAGTTGACTGAGAATCTGGAGAGCGAAGATATTCCCCAGAAAGGAACACCAAATTCCGATATAACACAAGGGGTTGATCCAACCCCTAGACGAAGAGTGCTATGGCCAAAGAATACACCATGCGCCGTCATCGAGCGCGCAAGCTGCCCCGATCAGAGAGTGATTCGAACCACGTTAGCAGCAGTGACCGAGGCGATCGAGCAAGAGGGCAGCAGGCCACCCGGTCTGCTAGTTGTTGGGCGCGCCTGTGAATTCTTGAACAAGTTGGAAAGCGGCCGCGCCTGGAGTGTCGAAGAGGGTTTCAATGGCTTAGACATCATGGACGGCGTAGATCTGGGAACTGCATAACTCCACATGGAATTCTTTGAAGGAGTCTAGCATATCACATTTTGGATACGGCATTTGAGCGGCGTTGGGAAGTCTTATCTAAATCAAATTGTCTGATTTACAATGTTAGAGACAATCTACCTGTTTACATTTATTCCATCGCTCATATTATCCTAGGTTACAATCTGTTCATTACTTGATACTCACTCCTCCATTCACACAACCCAGGCAAAGACTGTGGGCATCTAATCCCGATCGTTAGGGTGGAAGACCAGGCAGCGGACCTCGATACTCTCGCGGGCGGGGGCATCGGGCTTGGAGCTGGGGTCCACAAAGGCCGTGTGCGGGATGCGCCGGGCCCGGCCGTCCGTCTTGCTGTCGAAGCACTTGATCAGCAGCACCTCCTGGGGGGTCAGCCCCTTCTTGTAGTACCAGCGGTGCGCGGGCGAGTGTCGGACCGCGAGCGTCTCGCCCTTACGCGTCGGGTAGATCAGGCCGATGGGGACAAGGTCCTCCTCGGCCACGCTGTGCGCGTCCGCCACGGCCAGCGGGTCCCGCTCTACTGTCTTGATGGGTCGCCATACGTTGATGATCTGTACCCGTCCCTTCAGGAGCTCGGTAGCTTCTTCCGCGGGTAGGTGGTGAGGGACTCGGGATAGAGAGGCGGAGTAGGATTGGTCGATGTGTACGCGCTGCACGGGGCCGCGCAGCGGGATCTCAGGTTCGCCTGGCTTCTTGTCCCGGCTGTCTTGGGGCTGGCGACGGATGGTGTGGTCGAAGATGAAGATCTTGGACGCGCCGGTGACGTCCTTGAGCAGCTGCTCCGTCTCGGGGTAGTAGACGGCCTTGATGTGCTCGTCGTCGACGAAGTCCTTCTCCTGCGCCACGCTGGGGACGACCTGGAACCCCTGCTTGTCGAGCGTGAACTCGGCTTCCCGTCCTGCGATGTTGGTGATCTTCACGTTCTGTGGAGCGACCGGCCGCTCGTATGTCTCGGGCCGGTTCACGTAGGTGGGTGCCGGGGGTGTGCCGTCTTCGTTGTCCTTGAAGTAGTTCAGCACCGCTTCTACTTCGCTTGGCGAGGTGGAGCTGCTGGCGGCCTGGAGACCCTCCGTGAAGAAGGTCGGGAGGCTACCCGTGGGTGCTTGGACGTCTGCGGAGGCCATTTTTATGAGCAGATGTTGAGAGTTGTATTTGATTATTTATTTGCGGGGGGTTGTTTTATTTAAGTCACGATGGTGGGTTTGTATTGCTATGTTTGTATGAGATGGTCCAAGAAAAGATCCATTTTCTCTACACATTCCCTTGGAGAGTATTTATACTTCTCCATCGAAGGACGGCACGGCTTAGTTGTCTCGATGAGCTCACCATCCCTGCACGTATGGGATGGGAATAATTGCGTTTGACGGGCCCGTGAATCGGTTCCCCGCAAGCACGTCACCTTGCTCTGGGGTTGCGACGAGACTTGCCGTGGCCTATTGCACACCGTCCCCTACCCTATACCCAGCCATCGGATGCGACGCATTAGAAATCAAAGCTACATTTGTAATCGGATTCGACAGATCATCCGATTTCTAGCTAGCACAATCGGCAACAATTGAATTCGATGCTATTCGTGCAGCTAGCTAGCCTGTGACGCGATGTTGGGTGGGTGAGTGGACACTTCACATGCATTCATTAACTAGTCTTTTGGATTTAGAAAGTTACGTGACTACCTAGATGAATCTTTGCTTTGCTTTGCTCTGCTCGATAATTGCCTCTACTTGATTGCAAGACTTGATGGATGGAATTGATTGTGCCTAGACAAACTGTAAAAGCAAAATATATCAATTGAGCCGAGCAGCCCGGAATTCCGGTTCCACGGAGCAACCTTTAGACCTTCGCTCAGATTTATGTCCAAGTCGTCAAACAGTAGATTTGTGAACCGGTGACTTTCACATATCGGACAGATGATTGGGTAAAAATACAGGTGCAGAAAGACTATGCAGGCTCCAAAGTTGATCATTAATCAATATCATTTCTCTCACGCCTGACAGTCACAATATGGATGGGACTACCTAGGCTTCGTTACTTTCTGGCGGAGATCCGCAGTTTGTTTGGAATCAGGCTGACTGACTTGTATTAGATGGATTATTGCTTCAGTTTTCATTATTATTACGTGTAGGCAGCATTTGTAATCTGTATCCTTCTCGTCCATGACGCCGTATCCCATCATCGCATACCTGGGCTTGAGATCTTCTATCCTTCAGATATGTTCCTCTGAGACCAATCACACTAGACAAGATGCTAGACCAGAGTGATGGTGATCGTAACCACCATGAAGAGCTCCGATGATCTAGACTGCGGCAGCCAGATAGTCGACACTACACCCACCCTAGTACTATTATCCCCCTTCTAATCCATCTGTATCTCTAACTGCGTCACCAACAAGGTTTTCAGACAGAAGTTTCTCAACTATCAGAGCGTCTCCCCTGTTCGCTTCTCGACTAGAGCCAGCTCAAAGTGTGCCAATATGACTGCTTACGCAGAGCCTTGTGTACATTCCGCCTCCATCATCTAATGAATCGAAAATTCGATTGCCTTCAGACCCGGTGGTTGTTCAAGGCGACTCAACCTTCATCTCCTCCTCAGCCATCACGGCCAACGCATCGGAAGCAATTTTCTTCAGAACTTGCCCCAGGTCATCAACTTCTAGTAGCATGCTGGGATCCGGGGTTTCGGATTCATCGGTAGGTTCTTCCGTCTTGATGTTGGCTTGTTCGGGTTCAATGTGCATGAGGCTACACTAATAATCATATTAGTATCTATCTATCTGCCTTCTCTGTTGATCAGGGTTGGTTGGTGCTATTGGAGTGGGTGGGACTTACATCTGACCATGACTTCTTCGCACATCTCTCACAGGGAACCCCATACCGATCTGCCACGCATCGGACATGTGCGGCGCGGCACGACGTGCAGCTTCGGACTGTTCGCTTCCCTGCGATCCGCTTCCGCCTTCGTATCACTTTCGTCGTGGCTGGTTGTGTGGCAGGTCGCGACAGCGCTGGTTGTTTGAGAGGAGTCCTGCCTTTCTTTTCTTTGCTGTCGGGCGTGGCGCTGCTTTGGTCGACTGGGTGCATCGTTGCTGTTGTTCAGAAATACTCTTTGGTGCTGGCGATATGAAACTGGGTTTGTAGAGCAGAGTGTCAAGTTGACAATTTGATCCGCGCAGCAGACTCTGGAGATGGCGACGGCGGCAGTGGGAAGAACGCGGGTAGCGATCTATTTCTACTGCCGGGCAACGCGACTGTACTGATGCTTGTTGCGCCGCAACACACAAAGGCTACTGAAAGGAGTTTTTAAGACCATTTTGGTGCATCTCAGTTGCCTTTGCAGCTGATAGCTTGGCTTGTGGTGCAAGTATGCCTGTTCGTAAAGGTGTGTCTTTGAAGTCATCTTGGTGATATTTTTAACTTGCAGCTTTCTTTGAAGTAGGTTCCTTGTGCGCGGTATCACTCACAATGACAAGTGCGCATGTATGGAATGTAATGCACAGCTAGGCTTTTGCTTGTAGACATGCATCCTGCGTTATAATCGTGCATGTTGCATATATGGTGCTAATGGAATAACAACGAAAACAGCGGTGTTTGAGAGAACCGTTTTCGTAGTGCTCGACATAGGTACTCCATGGGTTGTGGTAGTGTCATCCAAGACGCAGAGATTACCGATATTAAACAGGCCAACCCTAACTTTAGGTATCCTAGGCTATGCCCTAGAGTTCCAAACGAGTGGGTTATTTGGATAATTACATGTTTATAACGTAGGTAAGGTACAAAATTCCAGGTGAAGTAGTCATTTGCCAGCGTCCTCTTTCCTCGCTACGTTATTCGGAATGTGTTGTTCGACCGTGTAGCCGGGCTAGCCAGGTCGTCGACATAAAGCGGCGAATTCTCTTTCCCCATATCATAAAAACAATGAGGAATAAGTTGTTGGCGAGCAGTATTCCTCCAAAGCCAGCAGATATGACAGCCGCATAACTGCTTTGCATAACCCAGTCAAGGACCTTGAAACCGAAGCCGAAGCTAACGAGCTGCTTCCCCACATTCATAGCCATAAGCATTTCCGAAGTGTTGGCGTTGTATGAGTCCACCGCGTAAGCTAATGTGAAACTATAGTAAAAGTAGCCACACCACGTCGACATGCCAGCACCAAAGAAATAACCGATCCAGTGTAGGTTGAGCTGGGCTGTCAAGCCGTAGACAACTAGTCCGACTGGACCGACGATCATGGCGGGAAGCATGACGCCCAGTCGCATCTCGGCCTCTCGGATACCATTGTTGCGTCGTGTGAGGTATGCTGCTAGCATGTCGGAGGTTGGTGTGAAAGGGACAGCGAGCAGAAATCCTAACACTCCACCAACAGCATGGATCCCAGAACTTGACTATAGCATAGAATTAGCAATTGCTCTAAATATTGCTCCCGCCATCATCAGCTGTACATACCACGGGCCAGTTGTATGGAGGCGCAGTGATCTTAATTGGGAACACAAAATTGAACGACAGACCACCCAACCCGATGATTATGCCGAATGATGTAATAACCCACAGCACCTGAGGCACGAGGAAATAGGTCAATGACCTCCATAGCAAAGTAAAAAACGGCACTGTTCGGTCAACTTCCCCCCATGGTCGGAGAGTAGAGAGGAATGACTTCCGAGGAGGTATAGCGGGTGCTTGCTCAACAGCAACGGCCTCGGGCTTATCTTGACCGGAAGCGGTATTTGCCGTTTCCTGATCCTCATGTATCGTAGTTTCGATAGCTTTAATTCGCTGATATGATGTCTCCTCGACGAAAAAGAAGGCGCAGATGAATAGCGCAATCGCAAAAGCTAGGATCACGTAGAAGAAAAGTCTCCAGGAGTATTGGGTATCGAGCATATACGCTGCTGGAAGCGTCGCGAGTGCCGCAAGACATAACGCAACTGTTCAAATGGCTGTTAGCTGAAGATTTTTAGTGGGCTATTGTGTTTCCCCTTTACATGTATAGTATCCGAGCTGTATCCCGCGTTCATGTAGAAAGAATATGTCGTTGACGAGTTGAACCGGCAAAGCTTCGCATACGCCAGCACCTAGGCAAGAGACAACCCGAGCAGCCATGAGGCCTCCGAAACTAGTCGCTCGTGCACTGGCGATAAGACCGGCTATAAACTATGTAGAGGATTCAGTTTTCGTGATTCGTGAGTTGGGATGTCGTTACTTACGGCTAACATGGATCCTAACATGACCGGCCTTCTCCCAAACCTTAGGTACATCGGCACCAACAACCATGATGTGAGCCCGTAGGCTAAGTTGGGATAGGAGATCAAGGTTGATGCTTCTGATTGCGAAACTCCGAACATTTCTGACCATAGAGTGATGTATGGGCCGACACCCAGTAACGCCGAGTTACCCAGGAAAGAGTAGACGCAAACAATGATGAGAATTATGGTTTTCTTGGATTTAGACCACTGGAGAGGATCGTTTGGGTCCTCGGCGGGTACGGGGAAGAGCGCCTGGCCATAACCGGTATCATCTCCATCTGTCCATGCGTTAGCAAGCTGGGAGAAAATGTGGTGTTTTTCGGGGCCACTGACCCGCAGCTTTGACGTAGACTGTGCCTGGGATCTCGCCTTCGTGTGCATGGCTGCGGGAATGTTGTTAGTCGACACAATCTCAACATACATGGTTAGACATACCTGTGGACTAGATGTAGGCCCGGTTTGGGGGGCTCTCCCTTCGAATTGCTCACCATGATGATGACTCCTTATAATATGACGAATCAAATTTAGAGCACAAAGGAGACGATTTATCGTAGTTGATCCTGGGCTCCCATAGTTTAAGTACCCAGGCTCTCCGGTCTCAGAAATTCTCGGTGGCTCGCTGACGATATGCTTTGCATTTAGAAAACTGCCTTTTCCGGCAAAAGACAGGGACTTTGCAGAAAACTTACTTCAAGGGACATATTGATTCTTTATAGTAGCATATTAAGACCATTGGGGTCCGGCAATTGCTGTATTTACCCCACAACCCCTTGTTCGGCTCTTGTTCCGTTCAGGGATGGGCGCCGACACGGCATGGCCTAGGCGAGACGGACGGAAGCGTATGATATTAACCGCTCGAGGCGAGCTGTCGATTTCAACCGCGATCAATTACTTGATTCTTATATAAGCGAACGTTGCGGGTCTGGATTCTGTAGGCATAGCAACCTTACGTTGATGCTTTAGGGTTATTTTGTTCTTTTCTGTGACGCGGGGATCTTGCGCCGGGAGACTTGGTTTATCACGAGAAAAACTGCACTATCTATAACTAACAGCTGCAGGCTGTTTGATATCAGCATTATGTCATATAACCAGGGAAATCAGACGGCAATTACTTATTTAAGTTCCTCATTTCTCTTTTCATCCAAAGAAAAACGGGCTAATACCATGAAACAGAACCACAGCATTATACCAAGATACTGCTATTAAAAGTACAAAGCAGTATTACCAGGCTCTTGATCTGTCTGCAGCTATTATATATGTATTGTGACAACCATGTTCTTTCCAGTCTTGTTCACTACACGTGTTCGTCTTAAATAACCAATTGAAAATTAGAAGTTCTTAGCATAAAATATAAAATGTCTTTAATATAAAATTAGCTATTGAGACTCCAAACTGAAGAATTGATGATTCATATTGACTTTATTATGATTCTCTTAAAAAACTATGATAGTCGCACAGCTATTTCTAGTGATTATAAAGCTGTTTCCTCTGGACATATTTTGTTATATAATTAATGTTACGGAAAAGTGGGTCTGGCCAAGCCCTCTACTACGTACAGGAGCGGGCCAGCCCTAGTTTAAGTAATCGCTAATATAAATAACAAGCTTGTATTTTTTTACTTTATAACTAAAACTTAAACTTTAAATTATTTAAATATATTATTAATAATTTTATTTAAAAAGTATATTAGTTTACTTTTTTTATATAATTATAAACTTATAATATTATAAAAATTATAAGCTTAGTTTATTTTTAAAACTAATGTTAATATTTTTAAAGCAATTATTAATATAATAATAGCAAAAATTTTACTTTTTTTTAATTTGTTATATAAAATTATAATATAATTTTTTAAATATTTATATTAAAATTAAAATGTTTTTTATTAACTTAAACAAAAAAATTAAAAAAAATGTTATATTTTATAATTAATAAAATTATTTTATTTAAATTAATTATTTATATTTTTATATAAATTTTTATAAAGTTTAAAAACTAATTAATTTAAATAAGCTAAAAAATAATTATAAGCTTAATAAAATATTTAAAACTTTTATTAAAATAAAAGCAAAAATTATATTTTTAAAAAATTGTTTAAAAGCTTATAATAAAATATATAAAAAATAATTAATAATATTAATTAGTTTAAAAAATTTTATATTATTTATTATATTTAGCAAGCTTATTAAAAATAAAATTATTACAATATTTATTAATTAAATTTATAACTTTTTAATAAATATTATAACTTAAATAGCTTAATTTAATTATTATATAATGCTTTATAAATAAATAAATAAAATAATAAATAAATTATTAATTAAAGCAGTTATTATAAAGCTTATTATTAATAAAAAAATTAATTTATAAATATTAATAAAAGCTTTTAAAAATTATTTTATTTTTATAAATTTTGTTATAAAGTTTATAATAATTTTAAAATATAAAAAAATATTTAAATAAGTTATTATTAAAAGTATTAAATTTAAAGCTTAATATTTTAATTAATATAAAATATATTTAAAAATAAAAATATTAAATTTATTAAAAGTTAAAAATATATTTATAATAAAAAGCTTTTTAAAAACTATTTATATTAAAATAGTTTTAAATTAAACTTATTAATAATTTTTAAACTTAATAATAAATAAATAGTTTAATAAGCTAATTATTATTTTAAAATAATATAAAAAAGTTTTTTTTATATTAATATATAAAAAAATCTTTTATAATAAATATAGTTTTATTAAAAAATTTTTTATTTTAAAAAAAAAATCTTTAAATTAATTTAATAATATTAAAAAAAATCGCAATAAAACTATTAATAAAAAAAAATTACATTAAAAAAAATATTAATATTTTTATTTATTTAATTTAAATAATATATATAAATAAGCTTTATATAAATATAAACGTTTATAAAAAGTAATTATAAAATTATTAAATAAACTAATTAAAAATTTAATACTTAATTAAATTAAAAAAATAATAACTTATTAAAAATATATATATTAAAAAAAATTATATTAAAAAATCGTAAAAAAAAGCTAAAAAATAAAAAACCTTTATTTAAACAATAAATTTAAAAAAAAAAGATTAAATAAAAATAAATAACTTAATTATAACTTTATTTATATAATTATTAATTAAATTTTTATAAATAAAATAATAATTATATTAAAAATATATATTATATTAAAATATAATTTATATTTATTTTTAAAAAGCATTATATTTAATAATTATAAAGCTTTTTATTTAATTAATAATAAAAAGCTTTTAATAAAAAGTTTATTTATACTTTTTAAAAATAAGAATTATATAAAAATAAAAACTATTAATTTTTTTATATTAAAAAAAAAAAAAAAAGATTATATAAAATATATTAATAAGCTTATAAAATAAACAAATAAAACATTTAATTTTTAAAAATGTTATATTAATTAAAAGCTTTTATATAAATATAATATTAAAAGCTTATTTTTATAAAAAAAAAATTTAGTATTATAAATTAAACTGCTTTTTTTAATATAAAAACTTATAAGCTAATATTTTTATAGCTTAATTAATTAAAAGATATAACTTAGTTTTTTTTAAATATATTTTAATTATATTATATTTTAATAAATTTTTAATAATTAATATTGTTTATAAAATCTTTTTAAGTATTATTAAATTAATTATTATTATATATAATAAGCTTTAAAAACTATTGCAAAATTAACTTAAGCTTTAAAAAAATAGCAAAAAAGTTTAGTATTAAAAAATAAAACATTTAAAATTTAAAAAGTTAAAAGCTTTAATAAATATTATTAAAAGTATTAAAATTAAAAATATATAAAAAATTAAATATAAAATTTGCGCTAAAATATATGTTATATATATAATTTTTTTAAATATTATTTAAAAAGTATATAATATATTTTTTTTAAAAAATTAATTAAGATTTTTTTAATTATTTTAAAAAATATAATAATATAAAATAACTATTTATAATTAAAAATAAATATAATAAAATAATTTATATTTATATATTAATTAATAAAATTAAATTATAAATATATAAAATTTTTAAACGTTTTAAATATTAAATAATATATTATTATAAACTTTTAATATATAAAATATATAATAATAAAAAGTTTATAATAATTATATATTAAAAACTTATAAACTTTTAAAAATAGTTTAATAAAAAAAACATAAACTTAAAGCTTTTTTTTAATTATATAAAAAAGCTTATTAATAAAAAAAAATAAGCAAATTAAAAAATAATTAATAAAGCTTTAAAAATGCTTAAAAAAATAAAACTATTTAAAAAGCTTTAATTAAAAGTTATTTATATAACTAATTAATTATATAATAAAAGCTTATTAAAAATATATAATTTATAATTTTTAATAAAAAAGCTTTTATTTTAATTTAAATAATATTTTAAGTAATATTTATTAAAGCTTATTATAAGCTATATAATAAATTTATAATTAAATTAAAACAAAATTTAAATATATAAATATAAAGCTTATTTAATAAAATAAAACAAGCTTATTAATAAATATAAATAAGCTTATAAAATAAATTAATAAGCTTATATTAAATATTTAATAAATTATAAAACTTTTAATTTATATTAAATATAAATTTTTTAATTAAATAAAATAATTATTATATATAACATATGTTTTAATAAAAAGATTTTTTATTAAAAAAAGCAAAAAAAATAAACTATTTAAATTAATAAAGCTTTAATAATTAAGTTAAAAATAATTATATTTATTTTAAATAATTTATTTAAAATAATAAACGTATAAAAAAAATAACTAAAAAGTTTTAAAAAAAGCATTAATATTTTTAATAAAACTAAAAATAAAATTATATTTAATAATTAATTAATTAAAAACTAATTAAAAAAATATAAATTAAAAATAAAAACGCTTAAAAAATTAAATAAAAAAAACTTAAAAGCTTTTAAAAATTAATTATTAAAACTTTTAACTTTTTAATAAACATTTAATTTAAAAAAATAATTAATTAAAACAAAAAAAAGCTTAAATTAATTATAACTTAAAACAAAGTTTTTAATAAGTTTAAAATAATATTTAAAGCAATAAAAATATATAGCAAAAATTTTTAACTTTATTAAAAAATATATTTATTAAATTTTAAAATAATTAATAATTTATTTAAAAAAAACTTAGCTAAAAATTATATAATAATAAATAAATAATTAATTTAATAATAATATAATTATAAAATATATTTAAAAATAATATAATTTAATTAAAAAATTAAAAAAAAACCTTTTAATTTAAAAATAAAAAATAAAAAAAATAGTAATATTAAAATGTTTATTATTTTTATTTAATTAATACATAAAAAATAAAAAATAAGCTTTTTAATAAATTATAATTAGTTTAATTTTTTAAAAACTTTTATATTTAATTAATTAAAAACTATTTAAAAAAAAAACTAAAAGCATAAAATATTATATATAATATTTATAGCAATAATAAATTAATATAAAATAAAATGTTTTAAAGCTATATTTTAATAACTTAAAATATATTAAAACGATTTTTTTAAGCTATTTTTAAAAATATAAAAAAACTTAAGCAAACATTTTTTAAAAAATTGCTTTAAAAAGAATGCTTTTAAAAAAATCGCTAACTTTTAAAAGTTTAAAGTAATAATTATTATATTACGTTATAAAACTAAATATAACTTATTATTTTTAAAATAAGTTTTTTTTATAAATTTAATAAAAAAGGTTATTTAAATATATATAAAATATAACTAATAATATAAAAAAGTTTTTAATAAAAAAAAACGCTTTAATTAATTTATATTATTACGTTTATAATTAAAACGTTTAAAATTATAATAATATTAATTATATAGTTTAATTTAAAAATAAAATAGTTTAATATAATTTTTATTTTTTTAAATATTATTTAAAAAAAAAAAATAACTTATAGCTTACGAATTATTTAATAAATTTAAATAAAAAAGTAAAGCAATATTACTTAATAAAGCGTTATATAAACTAAAAAATTCTTTTTTATTATAATATAAAAAGTTTATATTTATTTTTAAAGCTTTATAACTAATTTTATTATTTAAAAAACTTTGCTTTTTTTATTTATTAAATTATAAAATATACGTAATGTTTTATATAAATAATTTTTTAATGTTTTATTATTATAATTATTAATAATAAGCTTAAAAAATAATTAATAAAATTAAAAAAGCATACGAACTAAAAAAATAAAGCAATATTAGTTAGTTTTTAAAAATTAAAATAATTAAAAACTATAAAGCTTATATAATAACTTTAATATATAACTAATATATTAAAAAAATCGTTTAATATTATAGTTTAATAAATAATAATTAAATTTTAATAACTTTTTTATTTATTAAAAAGCTTTTAAAACATTTAAAAAAAATAATTAAAACTTAAATAAAAATATTTTAAAAACGTATTAAATTTATATTATATATTATAATTATAATAAAACTTAATATTATATTTATAATAATATTTTTATTAAAACATTTAATTAATTTTAATAAAAAGTATTTAATTATAACAAATTAAATAATTAAATATTTATA
>MU279154.1:0-30921 GCA_022385715.1 Xylaria cubensis | reverse complement strand
TAAGCAAAAGCTAAAGCTAATATATTAAAAACTATAGTTAAATTAAAGTTGTATAGCTTTAAACTATATATTTATTTATATTATTATATACTTTATAATTATATAACCTTATTTTAAAAGCATTTAAAAAAGCTATATAACAAGCATTTTATAAGTTACTTTAAAAATCTTATTATATTATTTTAAAAATACAACATTAAAGATATTATTATAAATAACTTCCTAAAAAGGGCCTTTTACAAATTTTATTTTAAATACTTATTAAGCATTAAACCTAGCTAAATATATTTTAATAATACTTAAGTTAACTTTAGCTTCCGCAATATTTTTTACATTATTAAACCTAGCAACTAAAACAGCAATATATTACTATTATTTACTTTGTTATATAAATCGAGTTATTTGCATTATATAGCTTGCAGTATTAAACGTGCTTTTTAAAGGTTTATTCTTTGCTATTATTTATAGAACCTGTTTAAAAATGCTAATACATTAAAGCTAATTAATAAATACGCTAGCTTATAACAAAAAAAACCAGCATTATATTAACTTAAAGCATATAATACGTATAAGTAGCATATTTAAATATTTAATAAGAACTAAGCCTTATTTAATTAATTATACTTTAGGCTACTTACGCTAGGCCTTAACCTTATATAAACTTATTATTAAGCTAAAGCTAGTACATTTATTTAATAAAAGAGTTACTTACTTAATACGAAAGCTTTTTTTTATGCTTTTTAAAGTTAAAAGCAATAGCTATATAATATATTATATACTAGTTTAAAATAAAACATATTCTAAGCATATAGTACTTATTACAAATGCTAAGTTCTTTAGTCCTATTTAATTATTACAGTTAATTTTAAAGCATTATTTCCCAGTCTATTAAGCACCCGTCCTTTTTTTTTATTAAATAGTACTATATATAACCTATTTTTCTTAGTCCTAATTCGTAATTTAAACGCTTTTATTTTTACTAATGCTATACGTTTTATTACACTTATTAAAAAGCTTGTTATATATATATTACTAAATAAGGCTAAAAAAAACAAACAGTTCAATACTATATAACAGTATAACTATTTATATACGAACCGAATGTTTTATACTTTTTTTTAGCTAGTATATATTAGTAGTATATTTTTTAAGTTTTAGTAGTTATAAAAACGTTAGTTTAGCTACCGTTTAAATAAAAAAAAAAACCGAAAGTTCGGAATTAAAAACATAATAAATAACTATAAGGTTATATAGCTGCTTAATGGCAAATTTAAATAACATATCCTTTGCTTAATTTATAATATTATTAAATTTATCCGATGCTTTTTTTTTAAGTTAAAAAACGCCCTCTAAAAACCGTTGCTAAATATAAGCCAAAAAGCACTAAAAGTTGCTAATTATTTTAAAACATTGTTATAAAATAATATAAATTATATTTCGCAACATGCTATAATTAGTTAATACTTTAAGGCGTAATAACTACGAAATAAAATCTTTTAGCTTGCTTTATAAGCCGTTGCTTTGATTTATAACTTTAATTTTTTAAAAGCTTATAAATCTTTTTTAGCAAAAACTGGGCTTTTTATATAAAATACTAAGGCTGCATTATATAAAGATATACGTACTTTTGCAAGTAAATATTTTTAGGTCTTTACGCTTTTTAATCTATTTATTATTTATGCTAAAGTCTTATAAAGATTTAAAAGTAAAAATGACTTAGTCTTTATAATAAACGCTATTAAAAAAAACATAAACGTAACGTTTATATTTGTTTAATAATAAAATATAAAAAACTATGCTAGCAGTAGTAACTATAACAAACATAAATACTAGTTTTAATTAGTTTATATTTATTTAATATTAAACAGAATAAATAATACTGCAGCATAAAAAAACAAAAGCTTTATTAACTTTTATAACATTATATAAACTGCTTAAAAGACTATGTTTAATAATTTAAATATTCCCTATCTTTTATTAAAAAATTAGTCCAAATATTATAAAGCTTATACTAAATCGTATATTTTTATTACTTTTAACTTTAAACGTTTAAAGTTTTTTTACGTACAAATATTTAAACAAAGCAATAATAATTAGCTCGATTTTTTTAAGCTTAAGTATTGCTACTTTAAGCTTTTTAGCAAAAGAATATAATAAGCGGGGCTTTTATACCTTAACGTTTTTAAGCTATTATATTAAGCTTTATTGTTTATTATATTTTTTTAAACCTAACTTTATAATAATTAGCTCTAGGACTATATGTTTAATGCTTGCAGCAATAAATACTTAAATAATATTAAATATACTGCATGCATTATATATAATAGTATTATTACTTACCCCAGCTATATAACGTTAATAAAATACTTTATAATAATAAATAAGCAAAGTTAGCTTTGGTTTTTATTTAAGTAGCTGTTTTTAAAAACAATTAATTGGCTTATTTTTTATTAATAAAAAATAATAATGCGTTTTAGTATATTTTTTTATAAAGCAGACATATTATTGCTAGCAGTAAACCTACTTATTTAACCTAGTATATCTGGTTTTTTTTTAAACTTTTTAATACTAGCTGCTAACATAATTTAACTTAGCCTACTTAAAAACAGCAATATAGCCGCCCATTTTTTAATATAACAAAAAAAGCTTAAGCTTAAGCTTTTTATATAAAAGGATTAATTAAACTAAAACATAAGTAAATAAATTAACAACTTAAAAGCTAAAGAATTAAATAGTACCGATTTAATTATTTTAATAATAAGCAACGCTATTATTAATAATACTTTAAAGTAAGTTTATTAACTAATAAATAAAATATAGTATATAATTAAAACTTATTAAAAACAAAATATAATAAAACAAGCTAAAAAAAAGGGACGTATTAAAAACAAAACATTTAATTAAGTTTTTTTTATTTTAAACTAATTAAACAATATTTTTAAATTTTTACGCTGCAGTTTTATTCGTTTAATAAAGTTTAGCAGATTAGTTTAAACGTATATATTAAAAAAGCAGGAACGTTTAATTAAAAACTAGCAAAACGCTTTTAATTTATAGCTATTACGCTATTTAAGCAAACTATTTTAAATTAAAACTTAAATAAACTATTAAAACTTATGCTTTAAATATTGTTTATTTTATTTTAAAAAGCTAAAAAGTGCTTTTTAAGCTATAATAGTGCGCTATTATAGCTAGCTACTAACTTGGCTTCGAAGCTAAAAGGAGGCATAAAATACTTTTAAATATAACTAAAAAACCACGCTTTTTATTAAAAATAGAAAAGTAAAGTAATAAGGAAAATCCTTATGCGCGTGTTTTATAGCAAAAAAGGTCTTTAAAAAAGGACCCTTTTGCTAGGGGCTATACGCAGGCTAGGCCTTATTAAGTAATAGAACATATTATTAATAAATCTTAAGTTATATTTTAAATATATATATATTGCTTAGTTATATAAAAAAATATTTGTTTAATAATACTAATAATTATTATTTTTAATATAAGTTATTAAAATAAAACTTAAAACGTGTATTAAACATGATTTAATTAATTTTATTTTAATATACGTTTTTAAATATTTGATCCTTTTTATATACTTTTAATATAACCTTTTTAGTATTAATAAAAGGTTTTAAAATCGATTAGATTTTATTAAGCTTTATAAAAAGTATTTAAATTAAAGCTTTATATAAGTATTTATATTATAATAACTTTTTATAGCTTTAAATGGGCCGTAAGATTTAAGTTTTCCTTTTTAGCTATTTATGATTTATTTATTTAATAACCCTGCTTTTGCTACCTTATAACCTGTTTTATTTAATATAAGGATAGCTAAATAGCTAAAGCTTAATATAAGTTTTGCTACTTATATAATTATATATAAGATATTGTAGTCCTAGTTTTTTAGGTCCGTTTAGTGGGCTTGTACTCTGTTAACGCGGTTTATAAATAGATTTAAACGGAGCATATTGTAGTGTTTAAAACAGCACTTAATATAATATAAAATGCATACGAAAGCTTTATATAAAGCTTTATAACTATATAGCTATATATTTAAAATGTAGATCTTTAGTCTTATATTAAAAATTTGCTTTATTAATACTTATAATATTCTTTATTATTATTATTATCGACTAAAATAAGGTTTTTTAATTTAAAAAGCTATAAATAAGTACTACATTTTAAATAAAATTTAAAGTTATGCTGTTATAATATAAAAGCATAATCTAGTCTTGCTATAATAGCTATTTCTTAAAATAACGATATAGAATTTTTATAATAATAAAAGGAAACGCGTTTTTAATTTGTTAAATTATTTATATTTTTATGCTAAAGAATTTATAATTTTTTAAAAATTATTAAATATATGCTAGCTTTTATAATATAAAGTTCTTTTATTAAGATAAATAAGCCTTTTAAGAACTTAAAGTTGCTACTATTTTTGTTTAGCGTTTATTATTATATAAGGATATAAGAAATTTTAAGCTAGTGCTTATATTTTTTAGCACTATAATATTTAGAATTAGTTTAAAAAAGTATTAAAAGCTTTTAAAAGCTATTTCCTCTTATAATAAATAGCTTGTACTAAAAATAATATTAATAACTACGTATTAAGTTTAATATTATATAAAAGATTATACGTTTTATAATAATATTTATATAATAAATACGTTTATAGCTTTGTTTTTTTCTTTTTTTTTATAAGTTTGTATTAAATAATAGCGGCCGCTTAGCTTTGCTGCTTTTTTTAGCTAAGCTAAAAAATAAAAGTAGGCTACTTAGCCGTAGCTTTTTTATTTTATAAGTTCTATAAGCATTAAAGGGGGTAGTAAAAATATTAAAAGTAATAAGCTTTTTGTTTTAATAAGTAAGATTTTAAATAACTAAATTATTTAAAATATTGCTAAAGACTTTGCTTTTTTATAGCAGGCTTTTTAAAAGGATTTTATTGTCCCAGGCTTATCTTCTAAAATAAGGGCTTAAAATAAAATATTAATTTTTAAAGATTAACTTTTTACTTTTACGAACTACTTAAAAGCAAAATAGTTAAAGCTGTAATTATTATATTATTTAAGATATTATTAATTAAATCGACTAAAGTTTTAAAAACAAGCTCGACTTTTATAATAAAATTAATAAGTAGCGTTATTTTTAAATTAGTTGCTAAAATATAAAATCGGTATATATAAAACGATTTTCTTTTTTTTTTATATAATTAAGCGTAATTTTACTTAGTATATATTAATATAAAATAAAAATGCTTTATCTTTTTATTAATATTTTCTTATTTTAATCTTAGCATTAATAAGTAATAGCTTATATATAATATAAATAGCAAAAGCTAACTCGTAATAAGCTAATAAAGCAGATAATTATAAAAGTAATAATTTTTAGCCTTTTTTTACTACTTTAAATTTTATTTTATAAATAGTCTTATCTTATACGTAGCTTATAAACATATTAATAAAAATAATTAAACTAATAATAAAAGCAATAAAAACAAACAATAAAAAATAATAAAGGTTAAAAAAATAGCAAAGTTAATAAGGAATTAATAAAAAATATTATAAATAAAAATTAATAAAGTTTATAAGCAAAAAAGTTTTTAGCCTAAAAACTTAAAGTTAAATAGGTTTATAATCGTATTAAAACTTTAAACTTAAATATAAACCTATAAGCAAAAACTAGTAACGATTAAAGCAGGATTATTAAAATGTTGCAGGTTTTATATACTTTAAAGCGCAAAAAAAATAAAATCAAAAGCGCCGTACTAACTATTAAGTAGATCTATACTAAAAAAACTAAAAATGTTTTTAATTAAAAAAAAAAAAATTAACAAACTAAACTAATAAAGAATTAAATATTTATATAAAGTATTAAATGTTTTAGCTATTTTTAAAAAAAATTATTAATAAATTAAACGAAACATTAAATAATAAAGTTAAGCTAAAAATCTTTTATACTTTATTATATAAAAAAATTAACGCAGTAAACTAAGAATTCTTAATATTATTATAAAAAAATAACTAGCGAACTATACATTTAATCCGTATTATATATTATTATTCGATTTATTTTAATACTTATTTAGTCCTTTGTTTTATAGTACTTTTATATTAAGTTTTATATTATTATACTTATTAAAATAAATTATTAAAAACTTTTATAGCATTATTACTTAGTAAAAAGTATTTATTAAAATAATAAGGATCTTTAATAATATAACTAGGTTTTAAAAGATTGCACGCTTTAGCCTTAATAATAAAAAGCATTAATCGGTATATATTTAATTTATTATAATATTAAAAAAAGTTTACGTTAATGTTATAATTAAATAATATAACTAACGTTCTAACCGATACATTATTGCTATTACGCTATAAAATCCTCTTTAAGCATGCTTTTTTATTGCTATTAAGTTCGAAATTACTACTTTTAGCTAATTATATATTTTTAATTATAGAATTAATAGTTAGCGTTATATATTAAAGCTTGTTCGTTTTATAACGCGAACTTTTACTGCTTAAGCTTGCAATTATTATTGCTATATTTAATAAGTATGCTGCAGCATTAATTAATATGCCAGGTAGTATAATTGTTTAAAAAAGTAACTAGCTTAAAGTATTAAATCAAAACCTGTTCGCAAACGCTTATTATAATAAAATCTTATAAATATTATTATTTAACGCTTATAAAGATACGTTCTTATTAAATATAGCTTAACTTAATATAGCAATATTATCGTTTTATACTATATTTAAATAAAGCTTTAACTATTTAATTATATTTTTTATTATTTTAGGCCATAAATTAGTACTATTATATAAGCTTAATATAAAAAAGTTTAACAAACTTTTTTTAATTAAAAAAGCACGGGCTACTACAATAATATAATATTTATATTTTTATAATGTTTTTTATGCTAAGCTTTTACTTTATTGCTAAATTAATATAAAAATAAGCTTTAAAATAAATAATAAATATATAAAGTTATAATAGACTTAATTATTACGTTTAATATTTAGTAGGGAATTTTAGTATATTGTACATTTTTTAATTTTATAATAGATTATTAAGCTTTAATGTTTATAATCGTTAGTTATATAAATAAGTAAAACAAGGAAAGTAGCATAGTAAATATTTCTTTATATAGTATTCTTAATTAGCTTAGTATTAAAAATAGCGTTTTTAATAAGTATAATTATTAATATTAGCGCTGCGTTTTTTAATAATATAATAAGGCGTAATTTTGCGTTAACTTTATTATTAATAAAGTAGTTTTTGCTAACATTTTTATTCAGACTATAATTTAATATTTTTTAAATAATTAGCGCTAGATTTAATATATAATAAAACAAATATTAGTTTGTTTTGTTTTGTTATAAATACGCTACTACGTATTTAAGCAGTTTTAAACTTAGTTTTGCTGCTTATTTATTAAAATTTAAACTATGTTTATATCGGTTTTTAAGCTATTGCTTATTATATAAAATTACGATTAATATATATAAAAAGAATAAACTTACAATTAAGAAATAGTTATTAGTGCTTAAATCTTTAGGGCTAATTTTTATATCCTTATATTTATGTTTTTTACTTATAACAGGCATTTAATTAGTACGTTTTACTTTATTAATATATTATGCAAAAAAATCTTAGTTAATTTTTATTATGTTATAGCTAGTTTTTTTAAGTTTTAAAAACTTTTGTTAGGACCTATTACTTCGATTTTGCTTTAATTTTTAAAAAAGCATTTTAATAAAAATATTATATAAATAAAATTAAAAAGAAAAGAACTGTTTATTACAAGATTTTATAATTAATAAATATGTAGCTATAAAATATATAGTCCTAAGCGGATATAATATACTAAAATATAATGTATTACGGTATAAAAATAATCTTGTAGCAAATATAATAAGCTAAAACATTAAAAGTTCGTATTATTAATAAAAAATTATAATAAATTAAATATAATTAAACTTAAGGTATAAAAAACAAAAAGTACGGCAAATAAAAGCAATAAGCTTATTATATTGCAGCAAATATTACTAAGTTAATTTTAAATATACTAAAAATTAAAATAGCTATTTACTTTTATAAATAAAAAAGCAAAAAACTTATACATATTTAATTAATTTTTTAAATTAAATATAAATTAAAGCTTGCATAACTTAATACTAAAACAGGCAGAAATAAACAATAATAAAATAAAAAAGTAAGCATAATTAAAGTAAATAAAAATAAAGTATAAGTTACATATTAATAAATAATAAGTGCTATATATAGATAAGTTAATAAGTATAAAGTTATATTTAAAAGTTAAGTATAAAAATCTAAATATTTAGCGGGTTAAATTTAAAGTAAGTTATAAGTAAATAAATAAGTTATAAATAAATAAGTAGTTATAAAGGGTAAGCAAATAGAACTTATTATACTTATTAAATATTTTAACTAAATATTTACTATTTATGTTATTTTAAGGTTTTTTTATAGTTTTATTTAAAATTTTATTAAAAAATACTATTTAATTTATTAAACTTAGCTTTAAACAAAAGCGTATTTTTTAAGGGCGTTTTATACTATTATTAATGCTTATTTCTATGCTTAATAAGTTATAGTTATCGACTTTTTTTTATTTAATTTAAATAGTTCAGAAAATTATATTTATAAATAGTTACGTTTAAACTATTTTATTGCTAATTATTTTTGCTGTTTTCCTTATATTAAAAAATAATTAATTAACTTTTTTTCTTTTATTAGTTATTTCTTTTGCTTAAGTTTATTTTTTTAAATATTATATTTGCTACTTTTTATAAATTAATTGCAAACTTATTATTATTAATTTAATTTAAACGCAGGTAGCAGCGGCAGCAGCGGCGGCAGTATCCTTATATATTACTTATTATAACTAATAAAAAAAATCCTAGATCTTTATATTTATAAATAAAATAAGTTTAAACAAAACTATATAAATATTTTAATATGTTATTTATAACAAATTATTTTATTTTAACTATAAAATAATGGTTTATACGTAGCTATAATAAGTAGCTGCTATATCTGTTGCTTAACATATTATAAACGAGCTCGATATTAACTTCGGTAAAAAGGTCGGATATAGTATCCGTTTTAAAAACTAGTACTTAAAAACAATTAATATTATATTTAACTATAAAAACAAGGACAAAAAAATAACCTAAGTTGTTAAAAACATTACTACTTATATTACTTATTAGCTTAAATTTTTAGTTAAATATATTGCTATAGCGCATGTTTTTATTATAAATGCTTAAAAGGACTTTTTAAAAATACTACTTAATATTATTAATATATGTTATAATTATAATAATAATAATAAGTAATTTGCTATTTATAAATAGCAAAAAAAACAAGCTATTGTTTTGCTTATTTGTTTTTATTAATATAAACGAAAATTTTACTTTATAATGCTTTAAAATCTAGCGGTATCGCGTTTTACTTTATAAAGCTATTTAAAGTATTTATATATATAAAGCTTTTTTAAACATAGTATTATTACTGAACTAAACCGCATACTTTATTAAGCAGTTATTAACTTAACTTTTAATAAATAATACTTTATTAAATATTTTAAGCGTGCTAACTTAAAGCTTATTGCTTAAAAAGTATTTCGTCTTATTTAAATTAAAATATATATATTATTAACTTAAATATAAATAGCATTATTTAATTTATATATTAAGCTTTATTTAATATAATACTTATTTAAAGTTTAATTCGTAAAAGTATAAGTTAATACTTTAATTAAAACTAAATTAAACATATAAATACCAAGCTATTTAAGTTTAAGTTTTACTTTTAAGCTTTAATAGCGATTTAAATTTATATATATAAAAGCTTTGTTTTTATTTGCTTAAGTTTATATCGTAGTTATTATTAGCTATTAAGTTAGCTTAATCCTTTAAACAATAGAACATTAGCTTAAGCAAGCTATAAATTAATAGTTTTATAGCTAAAGTATTAAACAATAAAGTATATAAAGTATTAATTATAAAACTAATAATATATATTTTATTAAAAGTAATAAAAAGTTTATATTAATTATAAAGCAGCTTAAAGCAAATAGTCCTAGTTTTAAAGTTGCTATAAATAGTAATAAATTATATATTAATCTAAATAGCGTAAGCAATAATAGCAATAATTATAAAAAAAAAGGATTATTTATAAGGTTAAAAAAAGCAAAAGCACCTAAAATAAAACCCCAGTCTTAAGAACTTAGCAAAAAAAAGCTAAAATAAACGGCCTAAAAAACTTAAAGAATAATAAAAAACATATCCTAGCTTTTACCTTAATAAATCCAACCTAGCAGCTTTATAAAAATCAAATATAAAATATAACTACTAAATAAGTTAAAAGTTTCGATGCTAATTCTACTGTTAATAGTTTGGTTATAATATTTTAATATTAAGCACTTTTAACTTATAAAATTCCTTATAACAAAGGCTAACATATTAAGGCTTAAAAATATATTTAAGCTAATACAAAATAATATTATATATATTATTTTTAAAATAATACTAACTTCGCTACTAAGCAAATAAATAATTAAAAGCTAGTTCATATAATACCCCGTTTTTATAAGCATAAGTACAAGCACAGTTTTTAAAAATACTTATATAACTTAATTTAATAAATAGCTTATATAACTTATACTTTATTTTTAGCTACTTAAAAAAAAAAAAAAGCGTTTAGTTATATATTCTAGTTATTTATAAAAAGTATTAAATAGGATTTTATATCTTAATTAATAATATTAAACAATTGCTTTAATATTAAGCTTATTTATATGCTTGCTAAACTTATTAAAGCTTTAAACAAGCAACCCATGCAACAAAAAACTACTACTAAAAAAAACTAAAACATAATTACCTTTTTTTACTGCTTACTATTTACTAATGCAAAATTTATATTTACTTATAAACGTTAAGTTTTTAGTTTTAATAATTTTAAATCTTTAAAACGTTTTAGCTTATAAGTAAGCAAAAATTTATTTATAATAAAAAAACGTAAACTACTTCTACTTATTATTATTTATAAAAACGCTAAATAATTAGCTAACGTTAAAATTATCTACATAATTAAAAGCGAATAAAATATAAACAAGGTCCGTATTATTAACCTTAGCAAAAAAATTAAGCAATAGTTCTAAATATTTATTAATAAAAGCTATTATACTTATAATAATTATAACAAAATCAATATAAGCATTAAAAATTAAGTATTATTATTTAATTATATTAATTATAAAATCTATCTTAACTAATAAATAATACTTTTAGCTTAATATCTTTATAGTAATTAATATAATATAATATACTACGTTAAAATCTAAGATTTAGCCCTTTTTATTATTAATATTAAAATAAGTAACGATCCATTTTATTTATTTGCTAGATTTTACGAAATAGTGCTAAGTTAACTATTAAAACGTTTTTAAACAATATTATTTTAAACGAAACTATAAAACAAAAAGCTACAAAAAAAACCGAATTTTACAAACCTAAATTATTCTAAATTATTTAAATTATCTAAATCATTTAAGTCCATATTATAATTATTATGTTTGCTTAAGTTTATAACATATAATCTTAGTACGTTTTAAACAACGAAATAATAGATTTTACGGTTTAAAACCTAGCAACAAATGCTAAATCCATAATTTCGGAAGCTTTTTTTATTATTAATATATTTAAAAGCAATAAGTTACCATAGCTAATAAGCTTTTAAGCCTAGCGTTAATTTTAATATTTTTCTTATTAACTAAGTTAATTTCTTAAAATTAGTTCAGGATTACTATATTATATAGTTTAATTACTATTAAAAGCTATTTATTCCGCAAACTTTAAATTATTTATATTAATAAACAAGCAAGGCTTAATAGCAATAGCTAAAACTTGCTTTTAAAACAAGAGCCGCTAAAGTTCTTTAAAAAAAAAATCGTACGCAAGAATTAGTCCATGCTTTTTATTAACATACTAAATATATATCCTAGCGCTAAAAAGTTTATGTCTAAAAAAGGGATAAATCTTTTAAATAAATTCGAAAAAGTTTTAAAAAAATCTAATATTATTATTTAAAAACAAAAAAAACCTAATCCTATTAACGCTTTATAATAATAAAAATATTAAACTTAAAGATTTTATTTAACGTGTTATAACTAACTTAGTATTGCTTTTTATAGTTCTATTTATAATATAAATGCTACTATATAATTATTTTAAACAATTAGCCGATTAAAAATATAGCATTTATATTATAAGCAGCGTAAGCTTTAAAACTACATTAATAAAAAGCTAAAACTAATACTTACGTAACAAAGCTTTTAAAATTAACTTTAAATTAAAAAGCTATAATTATAACATATAAAAAATCTAAGTTCTTGTTAAAAATAATTACTAGCTCTGCTTTAAACGTTATATTTAACCTGCTAAGCCTAAAAAAACAGCATACTACATTAAGTTTGCTATAGTTAACTAATAACTAAAGTATTAAAGTTTATTAGCTAACTTAAACTATAATAATAAATAACGGACAATTTTTATATTTATAATCTTTAAGCTACCATAACTAAATCGCTAAGTTAAATATTTTGATTTAGTTTTACTAAATGTTTTAGTTCGTAGATTATTAATAAAAAGTTCTTTTTTCTTAGCCGGATTAAAAATTTAGTCTTAAATAAAAAAAAAATTATTGCTATCGAAATCACTACTTAAGCACATTAATAAAATATTGCGGCCGCTATTTACTAAAAATATTATAATATTAAGCAGGTATTAAAATGCAAACATATTTATAGCTTTAATAATACGTAAATTACTTTAATATAAAAATAGATTGCATCCTTTAATATAAAGCCCTATAACAATAGTATAGTTGCTTTAATTATTTAATAAAGCCCCTAGTTTTAATACTTAAAAAAATATATAAAAGAACTCCTGCTTAAAAGGACTACAATCTTTAAGCTTATAATAATTACAAAATATACTAGTTTTATTAATAAAATAAAAAATAAAAGCACTTTGTTTAACTATAATACGTAGCTTTTTATAAAACAGTTATAATAATTAAGCTTGCTATATTTAAATAATATATATAAAAAAATGCTCTTTAACTTATATTAAGCCGTTACTTATTACATACGTTATTATTATAGCAATACTACTTTAATTAATAAACTAGCTTTATAAGCATATAACTATTGCAGCGTTTTTTATAGCTTTATTATAACCGATTAATTAGTTTTGCTACAGCATTTAGAACGCTTAAACAACTAAAAATTATAGTTATTTATTAATTTAACGTAGCTACTAAAAACTAAAATAGTTTAATAATTTTTAAAAGCATAAATTAAGCATAGAACTTTTTTTGCAATAATTATAAATAAACTTAATTAAAGTTTAAATAAAGCTAAATAACTAGCAAGCTTTTATTACTTTTAAGCTAAAAATAAAACGCCGAAAAAATAGTTTTATTTATTAGTTTATACTGTTTTATAACATATTTAGCTAGCTTTAATAAGATCTTTTTTACGTTATAACTAATTAGATTATAATTGTATACGTTATTAGCTAGCATATTAAAAAAACAAAGCTAATAATTACTTATTAATAAGCCTTTAAGTCCTGGTTTTATAAAAAAGCTATATAAATAACTAATAAATGCTTTAATAAAACAAAAGTTAAATAATAAGATTGCTTTAGCTTAAAGTAGCTTATATATCGACCTTACTTTTAAGCTACGTTTAATTAATTTAGCATTACGTTTAAATTAAACAGCTAAGTTTGTTAAAAACCGTTAAACATAAGACTAAAACAGCACTAAGTACAAAAATATATACATTTGCTTAGTTTAATAGCGCGCTTAAATATATTTATAAATAAAAACGAAAAGTATATAAAAAAGAAAATAACCTACTAAAATCTTTAGTTCTTCTAAAAAAATCGTCTTATTTTTAAATACTTCTAGATTTTAATAGCCCTAAAAAGTCTACATTAATAATAAGCATGTTCAATAATAATAATAAAAGTACTACTAGTAAATTACCCAGCTGCTTAAAAATTTCGTTGCTAAAAAGACTTAGTTCTATAAGGTAAAAAAACGTAAGCAGTCCTTTAAAATTGTTTTAAACTAAAGTGCTATAAAAAATCAAACGCTACTAAATTAAGATTTGCATTATTTGCTTATAGATTAAATTCTTGCGATTTTTTAGTTTATAACTTTTATTAAATATTACAACATATAAATCTAAGTTCTGCAACCATTAAAAATCCTTTTTTGCTTTTTTAACCTAAAAATAACTAATTAGAATTATATAATTGTTATAGGCCTTATTAAGGTCTATATTATATTTATCTTTCTTTAAATATAAATAAATAATTAGCTAAAAAGCAAATCGTTTAAACTTAG
Source organism: Xylaria cubensis (assembly GCA_022385715.1). Taxonomy (NCBI): domain Eukaryota; kingdom Fungi; phylum Ascomycota; class Sordariomycetes; order Xylariales; family Xylariaceae; genus Xylaria; species Xylaria cubensis. The sequence goes on along the minus strand of MU279154.1, from coordinate 16,476 downwards.
CTACTTAAGTTTTATATATACTAAATAGTACTACAACTAAACAAAGCTATAGCCTAATATTTCCAAATTTCTTGTTATATATACTAATTAAATAAGTAATAATAAAAACGACTTAATAAGTTTTTTTAAGTTTTATACTATTTATAAATATTTTACTAAAGCTTTAAAAATAAAATAAATTTATTTAGTTTAAACTAAAAAGCTAGTATATGCTACGAACTAAAAAATTAGCTTAATACTTTAAAGCATTTATAAACTTTAATAACCGGGCGCTAATTTACGCGTAGCAAATATAATATAGCTCGTTTACTATACTTATTTACGTTGTTATATTTAAATACTACTATAAAATACAATCGCGTAGTTATATAGCAAAAACGTCCGGCTTATTATATAAAAAATAAAGATTCCGTATAATTAATTAAAGTTAAATATTTATATATAAGTTTTGCTTACTAAAGTAAGTTATTTTTAATTATTTAATTGTTTTAACTTATATTTTTTAACAATAAAGCTACTTATATGTAGTTAGTACTAGTTTATTTATAATTACTTATATATATATAAAGCAGTTATATATGTAAGTTATTTTATAATTAATACAATTTCTTTACTTATACTTATAAACTATTTAAGTATTTAGTTATTATTAATAGCTACGCATTATTCTGTTCTTACTTCTATATTTTTAATTAGCTATACTTTTATACGCTTTTATTTATTAAACTTTTATAATATTATAAAAAGTTTAAATGCATTTATTTTTTTATTAAGCTTTTATTATAACCTGTCCTTATTACTGCTGTTTTAAATATATTATTACTATTACTAGTTTTATTATTATTATATCCGTTCTATTTTTAATATAAAAAACAATTATAAGTAAATGTTCTTTATTTCGTATTATATATTTTATTTATAATTAATATTATTATTTTTAGGTCCTTTTTACTGCCTCTTTATATAATATATTGCTAACTTTAAACTATATATTAAGCTTGTTACAATAATTAATATTACTGCGGCTAATTTATTTTTATTAAAAAAGATTTAGTCGATTTTTTATAACAATTTTAAAGTATACTTTTTATACTTATTTTAATACTATTTTATAATATTATATACTAATTTAGATCTTTATAAATTAATTAGTAATGCTTAATAAATCGTGCCGGTTTTATATCTGCAGCTAATGCAAAAAAACACTAGAACGTGCTCTTTAGTTCGGAGGCTTTATGCGCTAAGGTAATTATTAAAAAAGAAAAAAAGAAAGTCTAGGTTTAAAATAAAGATAAAAATAATAGCTAAGTATAATAATATAACTAATTAGCTAAATGTAAGCTTGCTTGTTTAAGTAGGTTTAATTCCTATTATTATTAACGGCTAGTTATAAAAGCAAGTAGTTATAATAAGCCTAAGTATAAAGTTTTAACAACATAATAATTAAAGTTTTAAATAGTTAAATTTAATAATTATAATTTTCGCCTTTTTATTTATATAAATATATAATATTACTTATTTATAATAAAATAGCTATAAATATTTTATATATTTAATAAGCTTTAGCTAAAGCAATAAATATTTAAATAAATTTTTAATAAAAAATTAATAAAACTATTTTAATTTATTTAGTTTGTTATACTTATATATATATTAAAGTATTAATCCTTAATTATTAACTTTTTAAAAATTATTTTAATTTATTATATTTAGTAAGCTTATATATATTAGCATAAGTTAATCTTTAATTATTAGTTTTGCTTAAAAGCTAGCTTACGAGTTAGTTATTATTATTGTTTATATTATTAAAAATTATTTATTATTAATAAGGATTTTTAAAAAGCACGTTTATTATATTTTTAAAAATTATATAAATAACATCGTCCTTGTTTTTATTATTAGCTTATATATTAATTTTTAAATATTAAAACATATAAATAAGCATAGTTCTATTTATTTTAATAATAATAGTTTATTTGTTATTATGCTTATATATTTTGTCCATTATTATAGTAGGACTTCGTTTTTTATCCTTATTATTCCAGCCAGCTAAAGGGCGATTAAATTTTTATTAGTTTTTATATCTATACTACTACCACTTAACTAATACTTTTTTCTTTAGGTTATTTTAGTTTTTATACGTTATAAAGATCTTTTTAATATAAACGTAATAACCGGCATATTTTTTATTCTAACGTACTTATTTATTACTAAAGATTTAATTATTATTTAAGGCAAACATTATATATAAAAACTATAACAATAAATTAGTACAATTTAAAATAAATTAAAAGTAATATATATTAATAAGTTAAGTGCTGCTTAAAGTATTAAAAGCGTACGTAGTCTTAGCTTTTTATAAATAAGTTAGTTTGTTAAAAATTAATAATAGCGTAAATAACGACTAAAACATACTTTTTGTATGCAGTATATAACTAACTATAATAAGGCTAAAATATATTTAATCGGAAAAGTTTATAGTCAGTAATTATAATATAAATACAATTATTTATATAAAAACGTAAAATGTTTAAAACGGTATATAAAAATAAGTACGCAGCTATAAAGTTAATGTAAATTTAGTTATAACATCGTTTAATATAAGCAAAATAAAAAAAGAAAAAAAAATGTATTAAAAATCCTTATAATATTATAGCAAGTATAGTTTATAGGAGCAGGCAAGAATATTTAAATAAAAACTCGTACTTAATTAATAACTTAACTTGTACAAAGTATAAATAAAGACCTATGCATACAATAATGTATAGTTTAATTAATAATATAGTTTTTAGCATAATTAAATAAAAACATAAAAAAGATATAAGTATATAAAAGATATATAACGGATTAAAAGGAGTAATAATAAGTAGTAGTCCTTAATAGTTAAATGTCTTTTAAGCCGCCTTATAAAATATTAACCTGATTTTTAATAATTTTGCTTTTTTTAGTAACGGACTTAATAAAGGTTTTTTTAACCTTTTTAAAAGTTTAAAGCTAGGCTTTATTTTTGTTTATACCGTTAACTTTATTAGTGTTTTGTTTTTTGCCTTTAGTAGTAGCCGTAGTGCGCTTTTTTATTAAAATAGCCCTAAAAAGGGATGCATTGCTTTTGCTGCTACTAATAATACTATTAATAGAAATAGCAAGGATGTTTTTCTTTACTATTATATAGTAAATAAATATAAGCATTAGCTAAACTATATATTTCTAATAACATTTAAATTAAGGGTTCGCCGGAATATATAATAATTAAATCTATAAATAAAAATATTATACGTAATTGCTTAAGTTAATATAGCTTTTAAAAGCAGCAACCTTTTTATAGTTAATTTATATTAAGTTAATAATAAAGATTAAAAAAATAAGCACATATTAATATATATAACTTAAACGTTTTAAGATTTTTTTAATTTTAGCTTTTTTATTTTCTTTGCTTTTTTCGACAGCTTTGTTTTTTATAGCCTGCTTTTTACTAGTTTGCTACTTTAACGTGCTAGTTTTAGTTATATACGCTTTCTTAAGCTAAAAGTAAAAACTACTAGCATTATTATTAAAGCCCGTTTTAATGTTAGTAGCAAATTTAACCATTTTATGCTTATTTTTGCTTTTTTGATCACTTTTTATAAGCTTGCATATAAGTTTTTAAAAAAAATAGGAAGCTTTTAATAATATAGCTATAGTTTAAAAAGGGCTAAAAAAAAAAATAAGTATAAAAAGGAAAAAACCCTCTTAATAACTACATATTATTATTATTAGTGCTTTTATTATTAGTAAAAGCAGTATAAGTAGTGCTAACAGTTTTAGCGTTTTTAGCTAGCTTTTTTTTAATATATTCTTAATAGCTTTTAGTAATATAAATAATTAAATAACCTATTAAATTAAATAATTAGCACATTTATATAAAAAAAGATAAAGTTAACCAAATTAAAAGGCATAGTTAATAAAAGTAGCCAGCATTATTATTATTATTCCTATTATCTTTTTTAATTTTTGTTTATTTATTATTAGCTAAACTATAACTATAGCTTTGCTTAATTATAAGCATGTTGCTAATTTTATAATATTTATACGCTAAAGTTAACTTAATTAAAAGGTTGTTAAGCAAGTTATTAATATAACAAAAATAGCACTATATACGTAAAATTAGCAATAAAAATAAAAAAAGATTAAAGTATTCGAGGGTTAGTTTATATAGGTTATATAGCTATAATTCAAAGTATTTATTTTAATTTAAAGAGAACAGCCTCCTTATATTTACCCTTTACTCTGGTCTTTGCGCCTTTAAAATAATCCTAAATAAGTATTAAAAAGCAAAAAGCATAAAGATTCTTACGTTATAAGCTAGTATTAACTACGCTAAATATACTTTTGTACTTATTTATAAGTAGCAAGTAATATTAAATCTAACATTTATTGCTAAATTATTTGTTAAGAATATAACCTTAATTTATATTATATAATTTACTTTAAAGATCTTTAAATAATATTAGATTTGTCTGGATTATAATATATAAGTTATATATTAATAAAAGGTTAAAATTAGCTTTAAATAATAATACAGTTAGTAAGCTTACGTTGTTAAACTTATTAAAACTTCTTTTAATTACTTTAATATTTTATAAACTTAGTGTTAAAAAATATCTATTATAAATAACTACGCTTTTAAAAAAGGCTTAGTAAAAGTCTTTAAAGCTTTTAAATAATTGTTATAAACAACTATAACTTAAAACCTAAATGTTTAAGCACTATAAAATATTCGTTCTATTTTATAAAACATGTTCTTAAACATATATCGCTATTTAAGTCTTTTTTTAATTATTAATAGCTTAGGTTCTTTTTTGCTGTTTAGTTAAATAACTAACGCTTATAAACTGTTTTTATTTTTTAGGTTATGTTCTTTTTTACGTACTTTGCCGCCTTTCCGTATATTAAAACAACTAATCTTTAGCACTTTGAATCGGCTTTTGATTATATCCTTTACGTTAAAATGTTTAAAAATATATTTTATAAATGTAGCGTTCTTTATGTTTAGTTAATATATATATTATAAAGCAGCATTTTTATATTTAAAAATATATCTTTATTTATATATTAAAACAACCTGCTGCTTAACTTTAGTAAAGTATACGTAGCCTATTTGTTATTATAACTTTTAATACTGCCTTTATTTTTTATTTAGACTTGTTTTTTTGTTTTATATTATTAACGCTTTTAATAAAAATTTTAATCTTTTTATATAAGAGTAATACGTTTAAAAACATAGCGTTGCTGCTATAAAACATTAAGATAACATTAAAACTAATATTTGTCCTTTTTTTTTTAAAAAGCTTAAACGTTATAATAAAGTTCTTAAAACTATATTAAGCTAGTATAACTTTATAGTTATTTAAATATAAAAGCTTAGCGCCAGCAGCTGCTAAAATAATATTTTAAGCATTTTTTTAGTTTTAAAAATCTTTATAATAATATAATGCTTAAAAAAATCTGCATATATAAAGTAATAGTTATATATTTTAAATAATGTCTATAATAAGTACTTTTATAGCTACTTAAAGTTTATTAGTACGTTTATTATTATTATTTATATAAGTATAGTCTGATTTTTTTTTAATAACTTATATAATAATTACGATATAATACTAAAGCAAAAAACTAAAGCAGCATTAAATAAAGTTTATAAAATAAGCAGACTGCTTTTATATATAAATATAGTAATATTAACTTAATCGTTTATAAAATAAGCCATATTTAACTTATGCGTAGATTTGCTTAATTTAAATATATTTTATTTAGCTTTAGTAGTAAAAAATTATAGCTATTTGTTTTAATATTAAAGAAAGCGTCCGCATAGGTTTTTAACACGCGTTAAAGTAATATTACAAAACTTAATACTATTAATTATTATAATAGCTTATAAAGTCCTATATATATATAAATAAATAATTTAACACTAATGCGTAAAAACTGGTATATAACATAAAAACTTATTTAGATTATTATATAAAGCTAAATAAAAGTAGCAAAGGTATGTTTTATACGTAAAGGCTAAATAAGTAGTAAATCCTACCTATATACGTAGTTATATAATATTATAGTTATATTATATATATGCTTAATATAAAGGAATAAAATCTTAAATTGCTAAGGTTTTTTTAGCTTTTAAATTTTAATAATTAATACTAGCTTAAGCTTAATACTATTAAATTCGTAATATTTAATAATTGCGTTTAATAGGACTAGTTATAATATTAAGGGAATAGTAGTAATAAAATTGTGATTAAGCTTACTATTGCAGGTAGTAATAATAATAAAAATAATAAAAAAAGCGCTATATTTTCTTTTAAGGCTATTATAACTAAAAAACGCATTATAGCTACTATTAAAAGCAAGAAGCAAAACATTAAAAAAGCTAATAATTATAACAATAATAGGATTAAGCCTTAAACTTTTAAAAAACTAAAAAAACTTTTATTAAATCTGCTGCTAAAAAAAACAAGCTTATTAAAAACTAAGATTAAGTTTAAAAAGTATAAAGTTATAAATCTTATAGCTAAATAATATAGCCCTAGTTATATAAAGCTATTTTAAAGAAATAATTCGTTAAAGTTAGATTTATTGTTTTATTATTAGGATTTTTATAAATATGTTTAATACTGCATATAGTTTTAAACTATTTATACAGCTATAGACTTTTTTTTAAAATATTTAACTAAATATAATATTAACTAAAGCTTATATTATTAAATCTAACTTTATAACCTTATAACTATAAATAAAAAAAAAACGCTTTATTATATGTTAAGCATAACTATACAAACAAAAAAATTAATGCTACGATTTTTTTCTTTTTATAGCAAAATAGTTTTAACAAGTTTTATTAGCAAACTAAACCTATTTAATAGTTAAGTTATTAATACTTAAAGCTATAAGTAAAATAAAAGGTATAAAACTAGTTCTTTAAAAGCTTAAGTTAATAACGTAGCTTTAATACTTAATATAACTAATTCTTATTGTTTAATCTATTATATTAGCCCATTCTTTATTATTATTATTATTTGTAGTTATAAGTAAACAAGTCCTTTTTCCTGCCTTACTATATTTTAACATTCTTTTAGCACTAAATGCTAGCAAGTATTATAATAATAATTAAGTATATACGGCCTATAAAACATTAACTGTTATAGAACAGAACTATAGCATTATATTATAATATTATTAAAAAATAAACGTTGTTAAATTAAGCGACTTAGCCGTTTGTAGCTATTATATACGTACTATAATATTAACATGTTTTAAACTATTACTATATTAAATTATGCTATAAATATAACGACCTTTAAAAGGTTAATAATAAGTACGAACTATACTATTATTAATTTAATAATTAACGATAATAATAATTAAAATAACAACTTAATAAAAAATATAATATATAACTTTTGCTACTTTTTTGCTAACTTTTTAGCTAACCTTTTTGCTAACTTTTCTGCCAACTTTTAAAAAGTTAATAATAAGTATAAACTATGCTATTATTAATTTAATAATTAATAACAATAATAATTAAAATAATAACTTAATAAAAAATATAGTGTATTAATGTTTACTACTTTTTTTTGCATGCATAAATAACTCCCCCGTTTTTTACTTTATTATATTTTAATTTAATACTGGTAGTATAAAACATAGCAAAAAAGGACAATTATAATTAACCTATAAAACGTTAATAAACGGTTAAAGCAACTTTTGCTACTTTTTTTTACGTATGCAAATAATCCTTTAGTTTTTTACTCTATTATATTTTAACGTTCTTTTAATACTAGCAGTAAACGTAGTAAAAAAGGATAATTATAATTAACTAGTTAATATTAATAAACGTATAAAGTAATACTAGAGCGAAGTGTTTAAGACTAATAAAAATAAAATATAGTAGTAGCATTAAAAAAATATTTAAAAAAGTAGTTGTTTTTATATATAAAACGTATAACTATATAGCTTTTATTTAATATATATAACTTTAACTATTATATTAACTAGCTTTAAATAAAGTAATACAACTATTTATATGCTAGGGTTTAGTTGGTAATATTTTATACTTAATCTATAAAGCATATTTATTTTTAGATATTATATTTGCTATTATTATAAACTTAAAAAAACACGATAACTATAACATAAACTTAATTAATTTAAATAATCTGGGATAGTTTAAGTTTATAAAAAGCAAACTTTAGATTTGCCGCTAAGCTTAAAAAAAGAACTTAAACTTTTATGCTTTTTTAATGCTTAATAAGATTATTATAATATTAAATGCTTTTTTAAGCGCTAATAATCTAGCTTTTATAATATTAATAAACTTAATATAAAAGTTATTAAGCGCTTTATAAATAAAAACTTTAAACATTATTTTGCTTAAAGTAATAAACGCTTAATAATATTAGTAAAGCTTATTATAGCAGCTAGCATTTATAAGCTTATAATTAAGCTTTTATTTATATGTGCTCCTTAATAAGCTTTTTAATAAAATAAATAGTACTAAAAAATATTAATTATTATTAGTTTTATAGGATTATTGTTGTAATATATAAAGTTTAACTCCTGCATTTTTTAATATTGCTATTATTAGTACTAGTAAAATTACTAATGTAATAAATATATTTTTAAATATAACATATATTACGTTATAAACATTAATACTATAAGCAGTAATACTAGTACTAATTAAAAGCGGAGTTTTTCTTGCCCAGAACGTTTTAATTATATCTTTACGCTTTTATTAAGTACGATTAGTACTAATTAAAACATTATACTTTTATTAAAAATTATTAATCTAGTTTTGCATAAAACCGCTGCTATAAACTACGTAAAGGTAGAGTATTGTACGATTTAGTACTAGTGTTGCTGCTTTTATTCCGGCACTTATAGTCCTACCCTTTATAAAGAATAATATTAATAATAACGATTATAATAGCAATATTAGCTTTATTGCAAGCAAAAATAGCTAGCTAATTATTAAAAACGAATATTTAAATAATATAAAAAAGCTTAAAAAAGCTATACCTTTTTGTATACGTACTTAGCCTTATAGTTAACTACTGCAAAAACTAAAGAAAAAGGTTCTAGTATTTTTATAATAATTTTATATTAAAGCTAAAACGAACTAATAACAATTAAGAAAACTATACGGCTTAGTATTTTTTAAAACAAAGCAGCTTTGCATATTTAGGTTACTTCTGCATTTTTATAAATTAGCATTAAAACGAAAACAAATCGTATTAGCTGCTCTAAAAGCTTTTTTATTGTTTAAATCTAGCAAATACTTTTTTTTTAAAGTTGTTTATATCGACTTTAATAATGCAAAAATTAATTACTTTTAATATTTAGCTAAAGTATTATATGGTAAACTATTTAATTATAGTAAAAAGTTAATTTTTTAAAACTTTTATAATATTTTTAAAGAAATGCTTAGCATTAAAGCTTTCTTGGTCGAAATTTATACTACGGGGTATATTAGTTATAAACCCCTTTTATTTTCTTTTACAAAACGCTTTTTTAATAACGTAATAAACTTTTTAAATAATTTATTTAATAAAAAGTATAATACAATCTTAAAATGTTTATTTATTAAATATAGCAATTTTATAGCTTAAAATAAAGCTAGCTAAACAAACTAAATATTTATTTTATTATTATTAAAGGAGATTATTAAAAACTAGCTAAAAGCTGCTTAAATATATTATAACTTTAAAACAATTATTAAATATAACCGAAAAGATTATATATAGCTATAAAATAAAAAAATAAATTGTGCTAGCAATACTATAACTATTAGCTAACTATTTAATACTAATTTCGTTTATAGTATAATAATTTATTCTAATTCTTATAATTAATAATATAATAAGCTTAAAAATCTTTTACTAAGCTTAGCTTTAACTAACGCTTTATATATATATTTTAATTACTGAATCTTTTATTTTATTGTTATTAGTAAAAATAATGCCTTTGATTTTATAATTATAAATTAAAATCCGTAGCTATTTATATCCGTTATATTTTCCGATTATAATCTTTTTTATAATCTGGCTTTTATATCTATTTTTAATAAAACAATAAAGATTTAAAAGCTTAAAAGTTAATTAATAATAGCTTTAAAAACTTGGAAATATAAGGGACATATAAACTTTGTTATTATATTAAAAAATAATATAATTATTATAGCTATAACTATTAATATACTAACTAAAGCTATTAAAGTATATTATTTTAATCGTTTTAATATATTAAATAATTAATATAACTTTTACTTATATAAAAAAGTACATAATAATAACTACGTACTGTTTAAGAAGTAGGCTTATTATTTAACCGTTATTTAATGGAGTCTTTTTTTTAATATAAACCATTTTTTATTTATTGGCTATTTTTTTAAAAGCTTAACTAAAAAATAATATAATCTATTTATTTAATAAAGTTTAGCAGGTTAGTTTAAACGTATATATTAAAAAAGCATAAGCAATAAGTTAAAGCTTAGCAGTACGTATATAATTTGTAGCTAGCGTAATTAAAAGTACTTTAAACTAAGACTTAGCTAACCATTTAAACTAAAAATCAAATAAAAATTACTACTTAAACGTAATCTTCTTTTCTTTTCTTTTAGTTTATAGCTACTACTAAAAACAATAAGTAGGATAAAAAACTTCCGACTATAACTAAAAACTACCCTTTTATAAAAATAAAAAAGTAAAGTAATAAAAAAAAGCCTTTTATATGCGTTCTGCAGCAAAAAGGCTCCTTATAAAAAGCCCTTTGCTAAAGGCCGTACGCAGGCTAAGCTTTATTAAATAATAAAACTATTTAAATATTTAAAAATAAATTTAATATTATAGTTCTTATTGCTAATAGTTCTAGTATTAATTTATTATTATTATATAAAAAAAGAAAAGTTCTATTTATATAGCAAAGCTTTCTTAGCTAATATATATATATATAAGCTAAAGGCCTATGTCTTTATACCCTTAACTTTTAAGGAATATTTTATAACGTTTTATAACATTTAATACTAGCGAGCTTTATTTTTAAAATATTATAATCAAAACCTAAGTTAAAATAAGTAGCATTAAAACTTAAAACGTTTTTAAAGTAATGTAGCACTTTTTACGTTTTAGCTTTGCTGCTGCAACTTTTATATTTAAAGCTTTAAAAAAAATAAACAAATTATACTAAATATAAGTCTAAATGTTTAAAATAAACTAAAAAACGGGCTAATATAGTGCTATTAATACTTTAAACTATATTACTATTAATATTAATAAGTTTTTAATTATATATTTTTATTATTACATTTATTACTAAAAATATAAATAACTAATATAAAAATAAACTTAATAACTTACTTTATTTATATATTATAGCTAGTTGTATTAATAATAAAGTTTATATTTAAAATATAGTAAGAAGCAATTAGCTAATATATATTTTAAAGCATAATAATAAGTTAATATATCTTATAGATTTAATAATACTTAAATAATAAAATTTTTAAAACTTATAAAAAAGTTTTTTAAAAGGCAAAAAAAAGAAAATATTAGTGTTAAGTTTATAGCTTAAGTAACTATAGCTAACCGTTTTTATATTAAATCGTTTAATAGCATAATTAAAATATAAAACATACGCTACAACAAAAATGTTTTTATATATAAGCAAATATTATATAGTTATTTTACTAGTTACGTAATTATTATAAACGTTAATAAAGTTTAATAACTTAATACTAAACTTTTATTTTAATTATAAGCCTAGGACGATTTTTTAATAACTTTATATTTGTTTTTAAAAATAGCTTCGTAGTTATAACAGCTATAACAAAAGCTTTAAATTAAAAACAAATATTATAAGTTACTGCTATATCGGATAAAAAGCTAACTCTTTATAGTTATTTTTTAGTTATAAACATTATACATTTTATAGCTTTATTATATAAATAATTAATATTGTTGCAGCTTTTATACATATAATTAAACTATAACGCTATAAAAAAAATAAAGCCTTTTTAATTAATATTAAAAAAAGCAAAAGCATAAAGCAAACAAAAAATTAGCGTTTTAAAATAAAAAGTGTTCTAATAAAGCTTAAGAACAGCAAATACTATAATTGTAAAATTATACTTTTATTTAAACATATATATTAGTGCGGCTATTTAACGTATAAATGCTTTTAAATAGATTTTAATTATAGCAGTATAAATCGTAGCACGCTTTTACTTACTTTTTAATATGTTAGCATTAAATAATTCTTATTTAATAAAAATAGTTATATAAAGTTTAAGATCGCAAGCAATAAATGCTTTATACTTTAATACAGATAAGCTTTTAACTTTAAAAAAAAAGTTTATTATTAAAACTATTTAACAAATTAAATAAATAACTTAATAGAATATTTATAAAAAATAGCTCTTTTAAATAACTTACTTAAGTTAAACGTAAGCTTAAGCTAAAATTTATTACTATTAAAAGTAATAAATATAAAGCTAAAAAAAGTAATAGTGCTTAGCTTTATATAAATTTTGTCCTTTTTGATTAATTTATTAATGCTATAAGTTAGTAATTTTTTTTTTTTTTTTTTTTTTTTTGCTTCTAAATTAATAAGTTTTTTAAAAAAAAGCTTATGCTAATAATTTCTTATTTATACAACCTTTTCTTTTCTTAAAAAAAAACTACCGCTTTTAAATATTTAGTTTTTAATAACTTAAACTATATAAGTCTTTTTATTTAACCTAGGCCATGTTTAATTTATAACTAAGTATTACTTACTTTTAAGCTTAAAAAAATTTTAAGTAAATTTTTATTTAGTAATTTAAGCTAAAAACAGTACGCTTATATAACAAAACCTTATAATTGCTTGCAAAAGCGTTGTAATATTAGTGCTATTAATTGCAAAAGCATGCAACCGTTATTAAAACATTAGTTGTTTTTAAAACTTAAAGCCTTTTAAAATATTTTTATTTAATCCTAATAAAGTTCTTTTTTTTATTTTTTTAAGCGCTGTTTAAAAGTTTAAAGTTTTTTTTTTTAATTTTACTAAAGAAAGGGCAAACGGTTTAAGTTTTTTTAAGTTATACTAAGGTTTTTTTCTAGTAAAGTTTAAGTTACATATACAAGCAGCAGCTTTTTAGCATTATTAATACCTTATAAAAATTAAACTATTAGCTAGCTATTAAACGGCTTACTTTTATTGTTATATAATTAGCAATAATTAACTGCTAACTTTTTTTTAATATTATTAATATTAATACTATGTTGCTTTTAGCATAGTTAAATAATTTAAAGCTAATTAAAGTTATAAGTTTTTATCCACTTTTTTTTAGTTTTTTAAAGTGAACGGTTAATATATTGCATATATAAGTAGTATATTCGGGCTTAAATTTTCCTATGTTTTTAAGCAAATATATAACATGCTAAGTTTTTGCTATATTTAATATTTATTATTACTTAAAATGCTTTTGTATTATTTTATGCTATTAGCCTTTATATATTAATAAAACCTTTTATACTTTATTTTACTTTTTAATATAAATTATAAGTATTTTTTTTAGGTTATATAACTATTGCATAATTTGTATAAATTTATAATAATACTTCTTACTATAGCTAAAAATATATAAAAATAGCTTATTAAATAGTAACAAAAAATCTAACCCATAAATAGCTTTAATATAAAAAGATCTTTAAGTAAACGCTATTAATTTATTTAAAAATCTAAAGTAAGTTTATAAGTAACGTTGTTATAAATTTATATAAATAAACCAATAGTTTATATAACGGCCCTATATATAAGCATTATTTTTTATTTAAAAATTCTACCTTTTATTAATTAATAATCCTATAAACCAAAAAAATATAGCGCTACATATAATAGCCCGTTTATTTTTATTTATATCTTTTTATATATAGCTACGTATTTTTTGTTATAAACTATAAGGTAAGACTAGCTCTATAGAAATTTGTTCTGCTTTACGTATTATAGCCGGTTTTAAATATAATAAGCAAAATTATATTATATATAAATCTTAAAAAAAAAATATTTAAATACTAAGTAATGCAGCATTAATTTTTACTACTAAAAAAAACTAAATAGTATATTTTATCTTTATAGCTATTCATGCTAAGCAGATAAGCTAATTTTTATAACGTATATTTATAAGACCGTAATAAAAATAATTAAAACAAAACCTATAGATCAAACAAAAAAGGCCTTTGTTTTATATTATAAGCTTTATATTAATAAAGCTCCTAAGCTATAATAAAGCTTAATAAAAGAATTAACTAACTAATTAGCTATTAATTCTGCATAAATATAACACGCGTACGCCTGTTTTTATAAGCTTATCCGTTTTTTTATAATTATAGATTAATTTATTATTTAAACTTACTAAAACAGTTAAATACTTTAACGGACTAAATCCTACTTACTTGCTTAGTTGTTTAATTAAACTTATTTAAATCTACGTTTATTATTAATAACATATTATTATTATAATTTAAACTACGAATTATATTAAAACCTTACGAAACTAATAATAAAAGTTAAAATATAAGTATACTAAAACCATAAACATCTAAAACATTAAAAGCTAATAAATTAAGCTTTACTTAATATAAACCTAGTTTTTTATAAATACAACATCCATAGGTCGAAAAAGCAATATTTAATGTATTACTTAATAATAAACAAAAAAGTTCTTAAAATGCTACTTCGCTAACGTTTAAAAATTTCCTGCACATAATACTAAATATTAAAAATTAAATATAAAAACAAGAACGGGACTAAATTATACGAACGCTACGTTAAAGCAAGCATTAAATACAGTTTTAAAGCTTTTAATCTAGTTTTTTTTAAACAACCGAAACCTTTAGCGTTAATTAAATAAAAACAAAACGAAGCAGTTATTAAAAAACATCGGAAATATATTAATACTATGTTAAAAACAGTTAAAAAACGTTCTTTAAAGTTTGCTAAAAATGTTTTATTTATATTAATTTTAACAAAAAATTAATAGGAGCAAGTTTTTAATTTATATAAGCTTTATTTTGCTTTAAAGCTTTTATTTTTATATATACTTATAATAAAAAAAAAGCTAGCCCAAAAAAAAGCACTAAGCTTTTGTTTTAGTTTTAAAAGCGATTTCGTTTTTTTTAGCGTTTTAATTCTTATAGCGCGCCTTTATCTTAACTTAGTCCAATATATATTATATAAATATAAAAGCTAGCTAAATAATGTATAAACTAATCCTACTTTTGCGTTAAAATATTACGCCGAGTTCTTAGCCGTAGCTTTAAGCTTAATACAATTAGTTATATGTGCGGCTTTAATAAATTAAGCAATAGCTTTATTTATATTAGGTTTTTATAAATAAAGCTAAACAAAGCTTAGATTAAGTAATATAACACTATAGATATACGTTAGCGCAGCTACTAAAATGGCCTAATTATTAAGGCTTAATATAAAAGACAAAAATAGGACTAAGAATACTACTTTATAAAATAGCAATCTGTAGCTTTATTTAATAAGCTATAAGCGTTTAAACATTTTATAAAAAAAAATCAAACAATAGATTATATTTAATTATTTTATTTTAAATAAAATATTAGCTTATAACAAACGCTATTTACTTATAATATATAGCAAAGATTTTATTATTTAGTTTTTTTGCTTTAAAAATAAGTTTGATTTAGTTATAAAAATATATATTAGTTATTTAACGTAGTTAAAACAGTATAAAAGTAATAATAACATATTAAGCTAATTTATATAGCTTATAAATATATAAAGCAGGATTTCTACGTATAGCTTTTAAAACAGTCGTACTTAAAATATATGCCCTTTTTAATATTTAAAGTTTAAGTTTTATATATTGCATAAAACGTTAAATATATATTATTTAGCCCTTTTTAATACGTTTACTTTTTCGCTAATTAATTATGCTTTATATAAATACCGCTAAATATTAAGCACGTTTATAATGCTTTATATGTTTTAGTTTATTTATTTAATCCTTTTTTATTAAAAGCACTTTTTATTTGTATTACTACGCTATAAAACGCTTAAAAGGCTTTTTTTTTCTTTTAAACTTATAATAAATAGCATTTTAGCTAAATTCTGGCAAAAAAGCATTAAACAGTTCTTTTAAGCCGTTAAAAATATTATAGTTTTAATAAATATTTATTAAAAAAAAGGCGAGTTGTTATACTTGCTTATTGTCCTTTTTACCTTATAAATAGTAGCATTAATAAAGCTATATAACGCTTACTTCTTTTATATAAATATTAAAAGACATATGTTGCTTGTTTATTTTAATAAACTATAAAAAAAAGGTATTAAACATGTTTTTATACGCAGGCTAACTACTTTAATGTTTTAAGCACTTTAAACCATGTTTACGTAGTTTAATATAGCGTTAGCTTATATAAAACTTTTATA